>JADRCC010579011.1:0-11234 GCA_019843855.1 Hylomyscus alleni
TATTGCTGGGGCTTATTTTTAGATTGTTGTTGTTGTTGTTATTGTTTTAGTTCTAGGCAGGGTCTTATTATATACCCCAGCATGGCTCAAAAATTTACTAATTTTTATTCTTTGTGTATAAGTGTCTTGTGTGCTACATGCACACATATGTGCCCCATGTGCATTCCTGTGGTAGGAAGCTAGAAGAGGGGCTCAGAGTCTCTGGAACTGGAGTTATAGATAATCGTGAGTCACCATGTGGTGCGAGGAACCAAACCTAGGTTGTAACCACTGAGCCATCTCTCTGGCTTCCTAGGCTGGCTTCGAACTTGCAAACCACCAGCCTCCAGCTGCTGATATTGTACCTGTAGTACGGCCACATCTGGCTCTGTCCTTGTTTTGATCAGGGAACTGACAGTGATGGGGAGGTCTTGCTCGGCTGCTTCCGGTTCTCTGAGAAAGGATATAGCAGGGTTTCTGCTCCTAGCTTCTGGCTGCATGGATAGGCTGGAAGGGGCAAGGACCTCCATCCGATCTGTGTCCCAATCTCCTTTGAGAAGCCCTCTGTGGACACAAGCCATTTTGATGCTCCACACCTCGCCTTGGAAGTGTGGAGAGCAGAGACGGCTGGGTGAGCCAGGTGCCCCGTGCATAGAAGGATTCCCTGCTGCTTGGGAGGGAAAACCCTAAAAGTCCCGTGTTTGGTCTCAATCTTTAAAAGCTCAGTAAAGATGCGGTGGGGCCAAGAGCACAGAGCACAGCCAGGTAGGTAGAGAGACTGGACATACACAGCAAGGTCAGGACCCCCGTTCTTTTAGACTTCCATTCACACCCACCGGCGTTTGCCCCACGCCTCTCATGTCTTAAAGTTTTATTTCTCTTGTCATTGACAGAATAACTATGCATGTTTATCAGCCATGTGTTGTTTCTTTACGTGTAAATACAGTGCAAAGATCGAATAAAGACCACTCGAAGCCCAGAGGTGGTGGCTCACTCCTTTGATCCCAGCACTCAGGAGGTAGAGGCAGGCAGATCTCGGAGTCTAAGGTCAGCCTAAGCTACAGAGTGAGTTGCAGGACAGCCTTATTGGGGTCATAATGTCCTCTTATTTTTACATCTTGAGGTATTCTCACGTGGTTTTCACAATGGCTATACTACACAGTTCCAAGCGAAGCTGTGCAAGGAAGGGTCCCTCTGTGCCCACATCCCAGCACTTGATATTCCGTCTTTTTGGTAAGCTATCCTAAGAGCTGCGAGCTGTGCTTCCCTGTGATTTTGCTTTGCAAGTTTGCTGACTAGGAATGTACGTCGGCCTAACCAACGCCCTCCAGTCCTAGCTCCACAGTGTGGCCTTCTGAGCCTCACCTTTGGATTCATTCCTGCTGCCTGAGCTCTGGCCACAAAATTCCCAAACACCATTCCTGGCCAGATTACCCTCAGCACCTGCCTTTCGTTGGACTTTGCCTGTGAACTGTGTCACTAATGCTTTAACTAATGATTGACAGGTATGGGGTATACACATCCAGTCCTTGTGACTGGGCTAGCAGTTCTAAAAGTGTCCCTTCAGGGAGGCTGCCACCCACCCTAGCTGGCTCAGCCAGGCTCCCAAAGGTTCCCTTCCATTGTCTCTTGCATCTCACACGAGTTACGAACATTCTGTACTGTCACAACATTACTCTATGGGGTCCCCACGCCTTTGCTGCCTATAGAGAGAACTCTGAGTTCAGTTTCCTTTCTTCTCTTTCCCAGCCCCTGGTACTCTCTGATTCCAGACCTTGCCACCTCCCTTGTCTGCTCTTCTCCCATTTTCCTTCAGTGATCATGTTCAGAGATGTCCATTGCATGACCTCAGATACAGCTCAGAGGACGCTGCCCACATGCATGTTTCTGGCCCTGATGTTTTTGTGCAGTGCTGGCGGTGGAACACGGGACATCTTGCATGCTGATCAAGGTCTCTGTCACTGAGCCATTCCCCTAGCCCCTAGCCCTGATCATATGTCAT
Organism: Hylomyscus alleni; assembly: GCA_019843855.1. Lineage (NCBI taxonomy): Eukaryota > Metazoa > Chordata > Mammalia > Rodentia > Muridae > Hylomyscus > Hylomyscus alleni. The sequence goes on from JADRCC010579011.1 coordinate 1,982, forward strand.
GAGTTACTGCCTAGCCTTTCTAACCCTTGCCTTATCTCCCCACTTTGAACGTAACTCATTTTCAACATGCTTCAACTCAGTCTTACCTCTCAACACAGACACCCCAGTTACCCCATTTCTGGTTCCCACTGTTCTGCCATGTCTCCGTGATCCCTCCACCCTCCTCTATGTGGCCTAGGCTAGCTTCAAACTCACTATTCAGCTAAGAATAACCGTAACTTGGTCCTCCTTTTTTTATGTGGGGAGTACTGGGATGACAGATATACTTCACCATACCCTGCCACCTTCTGTTCAGGGGTCTGAGCTATCAATACTCAGCGCCCACCCTGGCCCCCTCCCTCCTTCCCTCCCCCAGCTCTGAAGCACGATTCAACTCTACATGGCCGTTCTTTGCTCTACAAGTTTCCAGGCCTGAGTTCAAAGGGCTTCCTAACTATTTTAGAGCCTATTCAAGTTCATGTTTTTGTTTGCTTTTCTGTTAAGTCATCTTTAGATTCAATTAAGCTTTCTCCCAAACCTTCTGGGTTTTTCTACTCAGTTCTGTAAATAAGTGCAATAATATCATCTTATAACACTTTGGGCAGATATAAGTAACTCAGAGAATTCATCTGTACACTTGTCCTGTCTTCCTTTTTGAGAAGAATTTATCTTAACTCTCCCATAACACAGTCCTATAAGCATAGGTGCGCCCTGGCTCCCTCTCTCCAGACTCAGTGGTTCGAAACCTTCCTAACCATTCTTTTAATATGGTTCCTCATGTTGTGGTGACCCCCCCCAACCATAAAATTACTTTGTTGTTACTTCACAACTGTAATTTTGCTACTGTTACGAATCAGAAATATCTGATATGTGACTGCCAAAAGGTTGTGACGCACAGGTTGAGAACTTCTGACTGAACCTAGACCCTCCCTCCTCACCCCAGGAAATTTCTCCTCTCCTCACCCCAGAATGAAGAATGCGCCAAGAGGCAAAGCAAGCGAGTAAGCAAATGTTAGCAATAAAAGCTAGCCATTTCCTGCCTCCCTTGAAGACTTAGTTGATGGTGGGGCCTGGTGACATAGGCCAGTATCCTTACTGTTCAGGAGGCTGAGGCAGGAATACTGAATCTTCAAGGCCTACTTGGACTATGAGTTCAAGGCCAACCTAAGCAGCTAGCAAGACTTTGTCTCAAAGTAAAATAAAAACAAAAACAAAAACAAAAAACAAACAAACAAATAAACAAAACAGGCCTGGAGGTATATCTCCGTGGTTTGTTCCCAGAAAAGACAAGCAGAGGAAAGAAAAGATAGGAAAAAGAAGAGGATAGAAGGGAAAGGAAGGAAGGGGAGGGGAGGGCAGAAGAAGGGAAGGAAAGAAAAATGCAGCCACTTCCAGGAGTATTGGGAGTGTGTATTTGGAAGACTTTAACATTTTTCTTTTATTACATTTATTTATTTGTGTGTGCGTATTCAGACACACGTGTTGCAGCCCACGCAGTTCAGAGGACGCCTTGCAGGAATTGGGGCCCAATGTATTAAGCTCAGGTAGTTAGTTTTAGTTGGTGGCAAGAGTCTTTGCAAGTGCTCGTGTGACTATAGAAGATGTGATGATTATTAAAACCTTTGTCTCTGAATTGGATAGAAATGAAAATTCCTAAACAAGATCACTGACATAAATATGAATGCATGCAGGCTTCAGGAAATAAGCTGTCACAGGCTCAACCAACCGGGAGCCTAGAGAAGTGGAGCTTTGATAGAGCCGCCTTGGGGCTAGACCCCCATCTTTATCAGTATGATGTGAGAATAATATTTACAACATTCTCCTTGGCATAGGCTTCCAAGAATACTGTCCGTAACTTTGAGGGGGCAAAGGTCACCTCTGGCAGCCTCGTGAGTGTGAAGTAGGATGGTTTTCTGGTATTTCTCCCTTACAGAACTTGAGCAGACTAGAACACGGTTGTTTTTTACCAGACTGGCTAAGTTTCAGTACCTGTGCCAACTTGCCTCACTTGTTTAATGCTTGTGGTTAATTTCTATAGGCTTTGGAGTTTATTTTGGTGTAGCGCAGCACTAATAAAGCAAGCCAGAGTTGTCAACAGTGTTATGATGTCTGCATTCAGAGCACATCTCAATGAGTTGTGCCTTCCACTGTGGACCATCCACTGTCTATTGTGTGGACAAAGAGATTTTTTTTCCTCCTCATTAAGACATTGTGGCAAGAATACTTAAACAAACAGTCATTTTAACTGCATTTTTTTCTTTCTTTCTTTCTTTCTTTTCCTTTGAGACAGGGTTTCTCTGTATAGTCCTAGGTGTCCTAGAACTCTCTCAGTAGACCAAGCTGGTCTCGAACTCAGAGATACACCTGTCTTTGCCTCCCAAGTACTGGAATTAAAGGCATGTGCCACCACCACCACCCAGCTATCTTAACTATTTTTAAGTGTGTAATTTATATTATTGCCGTGTGAACAACTCCGCCAGCCATCTCCAAAACTGTCTCATCCTCCAAACTGAGTCAATTAATCAATAACAACAGCCTTCATTCCCTCTAATTCTTGACAACTGTTCTGTCTTTATATTGTCTTGGCCTCTCCTGGAACTACAGGGTATTTGTACCTGTGTGTCTGGCCTGTTTAAGTTAGCATGATGTCCTCAAGGTGTGGCCAGATCACACAAGTCAGACTCCCCCTCCTTTTTAAGGCTGAAGGAGTCTCTATTCTGTGAATAGAGCTCACTTTGCTGGTGGACTTCTTGGTAGGTGTCTGTGATGTTCTGAAAGAGGTTTACCAATCTGTTCAATTGAGATTGCTTTTTCCTTTTGAACAAGGTTTGGTAGGTGGGGAAAAAAATGTTTTCTTGAGCTATTATGATTCAGAATTTTTCTCAACTCATTTTTTTGAGGTTTTGAGGAATAAATGTCACATTTGTGAAAAGCCTGGAATTGTTTGGATGGTGGGTGGCCTCTATCCTTAAGAATATAAAGGAGCCTGGGTGTATCTCAGGGGCAGACTACTTGCATGATATGTGTGAGGCCCTGTGTTCTATTCCCTACCACAAACAGAGAAACACAGGGCAGAAAACCAAGGAATTCTGATGTCCCACCTTGATATTACCTAATGATGTCAGAGTAAAGAAAGTCCTTGCACAAAAGAGTGTTGAGAAAGAAGTTACCCGACTTCATTGCAGTTATGATATAATGGTAGGCTTTTAAAACCAAAGCCACACTAAGGCAAAGTACAGCTGCAAGACCACACAAAGTGGCTAGGACTGTCTTTGCCCCATTTGTATGAACTTCAAACTCCCTTTTAGTTTCTCTCCCTCTCTCTCCCTCCCTCCCTCCCTCCCCTTCCCCTCCCTCCCTCCCACTCTCTTCCTCCCTCTCTCTTTTTCTCTCTCTCATATGTGTGCGCGTGCGCGCGCGCGCGCGCACACACACACACACAAATAATTTAGGGTGGCAATGTTCAGGCTGAGGAATGTCTTGATGCTCAAGGGAATTGCAGAGGCGACACCCTGCAATTACCCATGATGGACTGCAGGTGGCAGCAGAGAGAGTCATTCTACCTGACGGTAGGTTCTACTGGTGGGTAAGGGCCTCCAAGAAACCCTTCAGCTAGTTATAAATGATAACCACTAGTGAAAAGAGCCCTTGGCAAGTTATTGAGCGTCTCACAGAAACAAACAAACAAACAAAGACCAAACTAACCACGGGTCTCAGGTCTTCCCTGAAAGTTAGTGGTGTTTCATGATTTAGCTTTTATGAAGTCGTTCTTGAGGGCCCACAAAATCCAACCGAAACCCAAACCGTGCCACATCCCGCCTGAGCTGTTGTAGGCTTTGGTACTCCTGTCGCCGAGCTCTGCTGCACACAGTACAGCAGCCACTTCTCCCACGTCTTCCACCAACACGGTGCCTTCCACACCCATCTTTGTCTTTGAGATCACAGAAGGATCTCAATAAACGGCCCTTTTTAAATGCCTCTCGAGATGATTACAGCATGATTACAGGTTTTTTTTTTTTTTCAAATTGCTTGATAAAATGTCATAATTTCTTCATATCAACACAGAAGCCTGAAAACTAGATATCACTAAGTTCATTTATCCTTAAAAGTCCAAACTCAAACCTTGCAGGTAGGTGAACCCATACAGCGCTGGTAGAGAGTCTTTAACATTTTTTATTGGCTTAAGTGACCACAAAAAGTCATGCTTATTAAACTGATAGATGCTCTACAATCTAAAGGAATTACTAATAAACAGAAGACAGGGTTCCAGGCCTGGAAGGACAGGGGAATGGACAGGCTAGGAAAAGCTTTACACGTGGGAAACCTGTTTTGTTAGGGAAGGGGAGGGCAGTTTTTGTGAAAACTGGGTAACAGTGTAACTGTCCCTTAGCAAGGAGATGGTTATTATGGGGAACAAGTATTTAAATATACAAATCTAGGAGGAGTTCCAAGGCATATCACTAAGTAAGAACTGTCATAGAAAAAGTGACATTAGAAATGGAAGCAAAGGGCAGTAATATGGCTCATCTGGTAAAGGTACTTGCATCCAAGACTAAAGATCTGAGTTCAATCCCCGGTACCCACATGGTGGAGAACTGACTTCTCCAAGTCACCCTTTGACCTCTGCATACATCGTAGTCCTTACCTACCCTTCTTATACACAGCCTAAATAAATAAATAATGAATAAATGTGAGAAGATGCAGAAATGTGAGCAAAGCCCATTGTGATTCTTTGTTACAGACATATATGTGGACATACAGGTGGTCCTTGACTAATACAGGCTTATATCCTAAAATCTCATTGCAGGTTGAAGTTTCTCTTAAGTAAAAATTCAATTGATCACCAGGCAGTGGTGGCACATGACTTTGATCCCAGCACTTAGGAGGCAGAGGCAGGCAAATCTCTAAATTCAAGGCCAGCCTGGTCTACAGAATGAGTTCCAGGGCAGCCAGGGTTACAGAGAAACCCTGTATTGAAAAACCAAAACAGAACAAAGCAAAAAGAAAATTCAGTTAATCCACTCCCTTTACTGAGCATTTTAGCTCAGTTTTACAACATACTGCAGAGTGCTGCAATTTCCCCTCAGGATCTCCAGGCCGATTAGAAGCTCCAGTCACTACTGCTCTGGAAGAAGAGAGGATCAAACAAATAGTGCCCTAGCCCAGGAAAAGGTCCGAACTTGAATTCAGAGTATGCACTCTGGCACGGTCGACAAGTAAGGCGTTCCCAAACTGAACCATTGCTGTTGGGGCTGTGTATACACGACGGTATGGGAAGCGAATGGAGGGATTCACGGAGAGATATGGATAACTGAGATTTCTGGGCAAGAGACAAAATGAGGCTGAATTCCACTCCCGACTGCATACACCTCTGAGTGATTGATTTAGTTAGAAATAAAAACGTCTCTATATTAGCATTCACACAGTAGCGGCCTTTTCATTTAAAAGTGACTGAAGGAGATGATGCTGTTAAAAGATTGAAATTAGACAGCAGCATCGTGTCTAGAAGAGCATCCCTGGGGTAGGGTTCTGCCGCAGTACCACACTGAGCACAAGGCTCCCCGAGGCTTGTCACCTCCCTTCAGCAGGTCACCAGGGTACCAGGAAGCTTTGGGGAGGGAACTCCAGGCCACAATCTCAGCTTGAGGACTGGAGTTGTGTTTCGGTCATCCCCCGGGGGAGCTTAAACCAGCTAGTATTTACTAGGGCAGTATACAGCAATCACTTAATGTTGAAGGGGTGGAGGATCAGTCTGAGAGTGAAGGCTGGGCTGAGCTATATCCCAGGTATCTGCAGAGGGCCCACGTAGAGAACAGATCTGCTTTTGATTTTCCAAGTGAGAACAGAGCAAGACTGGGCACAGGGCAGGGTGGCAAGGAGGCAGCTGTGGGCACAGCAAGAAGGCACTCAGGGGCATAAACCCTCCTGGTGGCCACTTAGTCTCATGGTGGTCAGGCCACCTCCAGTTTTGGCCCCATTACCTCCTTATGTGCTCCTGCTTCCTGGAACCCATTCCTAACCTTTCGTCTCACTTCCCCGAGGCAGGTGGTTCCATTACTTGTTTCCTTTAGGTTTCCTCTAAGAGTGACCAGCCCACACCAGCCTGTGCGGGCACCATGCCCTGGTGCCCGACTGTCCCTGCTCTCTCTTTTTGCTGTGGCGTTGGCCTGCCCCGCAGAGACAACCTATTAGGATTTGTCGACATGCAGCCTCCTTCGACACGAAGGCTCAAGTTCTATTTGATCAGCTCCAGTCCCGGGGACTAATCGTGTCTGGTGCTTAGCTGGTGCTCAGTAGATAGCAGCCGATGAAAAAACTCAGGAGGGATGTGCAGGAACAGACTTGGAAGTCTTTCGGGGCGGAGGTTACACCACGGATTCCAGCAGTGTTGCACAGAGATGTAGGTTGCGGGCCTGTGGAGGGGTAATTCCACAAGGCCTATCAACATAACCTCGGAGAGGTTGAACCATTCTTGTTGACCTTCGACCTTGACAGTTACCAGATTTGTGCCTCCTTCACGACCCGTCCCCCACCCCTCCACAGGCGACGACTTGATGGTTTTTAAGCTGCAACGAGAATGACAGGAAGCAGGAGATATTCCTACTCATGATGTCTTCCACCATGTCACTCAGGGTCTATTGAGTGGAAAAGCGATGACATATTAATGGTAATATCATTCTACTGTCCCAGGTGGAGGAGAGGGTCTGTGTTAAATCACCCCCATTGAGTTTTTCCAGGGGTGGGAAGTAAATTCAGGAAGCCCTCTGTGAGTTGAAGAACCTAGGCTGGGGTAAGCTGGGAGAGCTCCCTCCTACCCACTGCCATCCGCTCAGCATTTGCAAGTTGCTTCCTTGTGAGTCACCTAGTTAGGACAGTGGCACCTGAGACAGCTTAGGCCCAGGGAAACCAACAGAACACTCTGTTGTTCCACTTGGGCTAGCAGTGGCCTGTCTCTCTATAGGTATCCATGTTTCCTCTGTCAGTGAATGCGACCCATGTTGAGGGGACGTCCCCTGTAACCTTCAGAGTTCATTCACACCAAGGCTTCTTCTCTTCGCAGACAGATTGCCAACTGCTAGTTCAGGATGATCACATTCCAGAGGTCAAGCTTTAATTTTCAAGCTTGTGGCCAGCCCTCTCCGCCAGTCCTATGAAGTGGTTGTTGGTAGTTTGTAATTATTTTGGCCCTGTTCTTTAATACCTTAAGAGTGATAATCTTCATAATGTGTAGGAGTGGAACTAGCCATTTAAAAAGCTGTGCGTTCTCTTAACAGGGTATGTCCGGGGCACCCTGGCAGGTGGGAGCGACTATTCACCTGTTCTACTATCTGAGTGGATGTGGGCTGGGTTTTATACCTTTCAAGCAATGCTGTATGGTCCTCTGTAAAAAAAAAAAAAAAAAAAAAAAAATAGTACCATTGATGCTTAAAAAGCTTTGACAGCCTTAATGTGAAGCTTGTACCTTAAGGGATGAAAGTGTTGGTGCCATCCAGGAGAGAGGCAGTCACCTACCTGGGACAGGCTTGCCTGGCGAGGTATGTCCCATGGGAATAGACACTGAGGAACCATAAAGAACAAGGGCCACATGTTCTAGACACACAAAAAAATCTTGGAAAGTTCCGCAGAGGACGGTTCTCAAGGTAGTCTTCACAGTGGGAGATGTTTTAATTTTTAAATATAAAGAGTATTATTTATTTATAGATTTATTTATCTTATGCATATGTGTACACACTATAGCTATACAGATAGTTATGAGCCTTCATCTGGTTGTTGGGAGTTGACTTTAGGACCTCTGCTCACTCCAGTCGGCCCCTCTCACTCTGGTCAACCCCTATTGCTCTGGTTGGTCCTGCTCCCTCCAGTAGGCCCCACTCGCTCCTGCCCAAAGATTTATTTATTATTATAAATAAGTATACTGTAGCTGTCTTCAGACGCACCAGAAGAGGGCATCGGATCTCATTATGGGTGGTTGTGAGCCACCATGTGGTTGCTGGGATTTGAACTCAGGACCTTCAGAAGAGCAGTCAGTGCTCTTATTCGCTGAGTCATCCCACCAGCCTGCATTATTTATTTTTCTGTGATACTGGTGTTCCACTATGGGGACTCATACATTCATGGAGACAGTATCTTGTCCAGTTTAGCATCCTCATGTTGTGCTCCGACTCTCAGACCTTACTGCCCTTAAGCTGGGGTTCACTGAACCTCTTAGAGTGCATGGATTTGGGAAGCAGTGTTCTGTCCCCTTTCTCTTTATTGAGTTTTGTAGCCACAGGGTATATTTTGTAACTGGAACAGAACCCCAGAACATGTTATAACATGTGAACGTACTTCTGGGATGCTTTAAGATATAAACTATGAAATATATGTATATACAAATTAGTATAGCTGGGCATGGTGGTGTACACCTTTAATCTCAGTCCTTGGGAGGCAGGGGAAGGCAGATTTCTGACAGTTCTAGGCCAGCCTGGTGACAGAGTAAAGCCTTGTCTCAAAGACAAAAAAACAAAGCACAGCCAGAAAAACTTACTATTGATCAAGTTAAAGTTTGGTATTCTATTAAAAACCTTATTTAATTTTAAAGTATACAAAATAATCATATTTTAATAAATGACATTTAGGAGTTTACAAAAATTATATCAGTGACAAGCATGAAACCACAACTCTTATTTATTGTTACAAAATGGCTTCCCAGTGACATTCTTGGCAGGAAGAAGTGTCCCCTGTTGGGTTTGTTGACTGTCATCTTGTGGGAAACACATTAGGTATAAAGGTAACGATAAAGCTCAACTTGCCCTAGAAAAGTTACATCTTGACCTAAGCTAGTTTCTTCTATTTTTTCCAAATATCCACATTTCTGTTTCCAGTTAAGAAGGCAACGCTGAAGAGGGAGGCAAACAGATTTTCAAAGTAGAAAAACTTAGTTTTAATCAACAGGATTTAAGAGTCTAGAAGTTTCATTGGTTCTTTGAAAACCACCCCATTTGGTTTCTGCACCATTAAATTGTACCACGGCAGCGACATTCCCAAGCAAACTCCTGAAGTCGGTATGTCTTCTGACACTCACTGCCGTATCCTACAGCTACAGAGTAGACAAACAGGTGGGGGTTGGGCTGAGTTAGGCTCATGGCAGGTGGCAGTTGTTGGCATATCCTATCTGTCTCTTAGACAAAATTACAGTTGAATTTTCTAATTGAGGCCTCTTCTTGTCGGAAGCCAGCCTGAGAAGCTTCCAGTTTGTCTCCTCTGAGACAGGCTGGAGCATTGTAGCCCTGTG
>JADRCC010579013.1:0-12325 GCA_019843855.1 Hylomyscus alleni
AAAATTCAGCTGGACAGGAGTTTCTATGTAGGCTACTTGCTATAAAATACATAAACACTTGATTTTCCCTTTACAAATTCCTATTTTAAGTCTTTAAAAGATTTTGTCTCATATTTGACTATATTTTCATAGCTTATTTCATGTTCACAATATAGGAAAAGAATCTCCCGTGTTTCAGGGTTCCACATTTTGCTTAGCCTCCCCATGATAGTTTGATTACTAAATGGACATTATGAAGAAGTAGAGCCCTCATGGCTTCATGCACCTTTCTGATAGGATAGGATGAAAGTATTTGACTGTTAAAGATATCTTTCTTTATAGTCTCTTCAACTTCAGAATAACATCAGCACATCAAAATATTAATTCACAATTAACATGGATCGCAATTCCAATATATTCTTTTCTTTTTTAAAAAAAGTATTGTTCTCTCACAATACATCCTGATTGCAGTTTTCCCTCTCTCCACTCCTCCAAGTCCCCTCAACTCTCCCTGTGTTAGTGAATCTCCTCTTCTATTTCCCTCCATGAAAGAACAGGACTGCTAAGGATATCAATCAAACATGACAAAACACAATACAATAAAATTAGGCACAAACCTTTATATAAGCCTAGCTGAGGCAATCCAAGAAGAAAAGGGTCCTAAGAATGGTTATGCTTCTGTAAGGCAAAGGACACTGCCAATAGGACAAAATAGTAACTAACAGATAAGAAAAAGATCTTTACCAATCCTATATCCAATAGAGGGCTAATATCCAATATATACAAAGAACTCACAAAGTTAGACTCCAGAAAACCAAATAACCCTATTAAAAATAGGGTACAGAGCTAAACAAAGAATTCTCAGCTGAGGAATACCAAATGGATGAGAAGCACCTAAAGAAATGTTCAACAACCCTGAGATTCCACCCCACACCAGTCAGAATGTCTAAGATCAAAAACTCAGATGACAGTAGATGTTGGTGAGGATGTGGAGAAAGGCACACTCATCCATTACTGGTGAGATTGCAAACTGGTACTACCACTCTGGAAATCAATCTGGCAGTTCCTCATAAAACTGGATATAATATTACCTGAGGACCCAGCTATACCACTCCTGGGCATATATCCCAAAGATTCTCCAACATATAACAAGGACACATGCTCCATTATGTTCATAGCAGCCTTATTTATAATAGCCAGAAGCTGGAAAGAATCCAGATGTCCATCAACAGAGGAATGGATACAGAAAATGTGGTAAATTTACACAATGGAGTACTAGTCAGCTATTAAAAACAACAAATTCATTAAATTCTTAGGAAAATGAATTAGACAATATCATCCTAAGGTAACACAGTCACAAAAAAACACCCATGGTATGGACTCACTGAGAAGTGGATATCAGCTCAAAAGTTCAGAATACACAAGATACAATTCATAGACCACATGAAGTTCAAGAAGAAGAAAGACCAAAGTGTGGATGCTTCAGTCCTTCTTAGAAAGGGGGAACAAAATCTCAAGGCAGGAAATGTGGAGATAAAGTGTGGAGCAGAGAATGAAGGAAGAACAATCTAGAGACTTCCCTACCCATGATCCATCCTATATACAGATACCAAACCCAGACACTATTTTGACTCAGGAGCCTGACATAGTTGTCTCCTGAGAGGCTCTTCCAGAGTCTGACAAATATACTCACAGCCAACTATTGGACTGAGTACCAAGTCCCCAATAGAGGAGTTGGAGAAAGGACTGAAGGAGCTGAAGGAGTTTATAGCCCCATAGGAAGAACAACACTATCAAGCAACCAGATTCTCCAGAGCTCCCAGGGACTAAATTACCAACCAAAGTGACCCATGACTCCAGGTGCACATGTAGCATAGGATGGCCTTATCTGGGAATCAATGGGAGGAGAGGCTCTTGGTCCTGTGAGGCTTGATGCCCTGTGTAGGGAAATGCCAGGGTAGTGAGGTGGGAGTGGGTGGGTGGGTGGGTAGGGGAGCACCCTCATAGAAGCAGGTAGAGGGAGGATGGATAGGAGGTTTCCAGAAGTGAAACCAGGAAAGGGGTTAACATTTGAAATGCAAATAAATAAAATATGCAATAAAAAAGAACAGTTGAGTCAGAGACGTACCCCATTTCCATTGTTAAAAATCCCATAAAAACATCAAACTAATAATCATAACATATATACAGAGAACCAACCCATGCATGCTTTGTTATTACTGCTTTGGTCTCGGCCGCTATATGCCTAAGGATATACACTTTGCTGTAAGCATAAGGACAAGTATGTAAAATTCATTTAGGGATTATACTAATCTAGGAAAGTGGCAGTAATAGGATCGCCTATAGGTCCATGACCTCATTAGCTCTTCTTACTTAGCCCACAGTTCAAGCCCCCATTTTTCTTTTTTTTTTTACTATTAGATGTTTTCTTATTTACAATATCTCCTTTCCCAGATATTCCCCTCCAAAGAGAAAAAAGGAAAAAAAAGAAAAAGAAAATAGAATAAGAAAAAATATAACAAAAACCAAAAACTAAAACAATCCCCTGTTCCCTTCCCCTTCTCCCTGCTCATAATCCCATGCCCTCCTGCTTACTGGCCCTGGCACTCCCCTACACTGGGGCATAGAACCTTCACAGGGTCAAGCTCCTCTCCTGCCATTGATGACCAGCTTGGCCATCCTCTGCTATACGCATGCTACTGGAGCCATGAGAGCCCCTATGTGTACTCTTTGGTTGGAGTTTATTCTGGCTTCATATGACATCTATTCCAGCACTCCTCTATCTAGTACTCCTCTCCCTGGTTTTCTGGTTTCTCCATTACTTGATGTTATATATTCATATCAAAAGATTTAGATCAAGGTCAAAATTCAAAGAACAACTGACTGCCAAGTCCTAGTTTATATATCTATATCATAATTCCTACACCCAAGTCTTAGAGAATATTAGAAAAGGAATCAAATATTGTAAGAATTGGAGGATCATGGCATGAGATGTTGTAAGATTTTGTCTTCCTAAAATGACAGTGAACCTGCACCCATGAAATATCAGCTACATGGCTATGTGAACAAGACCTTAAAGATGACAATACCAGTCAATATACTAGTATGAATAGGTGAAATCTCACAGAGTTTCATTTCTAGATGGAGAGTTACAGGCAATTAATGACTGCTGAGAGAAGGATATTTAGTCATTTTCAAGGTGAACACCTAATGGTTATTTAGTACCAAGTGGTCAGTTACAAAATCATACACAAACACCAAATGAGTTGTAGTTATATATTTATTTACACACAAACACCCACCCTCTCTCTTTTTCTCTCTCTTTCCTCTTTCACATACACATATCAATGATAGAAAAATAGTATAGAATTTGAAAAGGAGCAGGGAATACTTGAGACAGGTTAGAAGGTGTAGAGGAAGAGAAATAATGTAAGGATATTTCAGCAAAAAAAATTAAAAATTAAAAAGCTCCCCTTTAGACACCTTGAGCACAGACCTTCTGAAATTATGTGTCTGAAGCCATCCATAATTATCTTCTCCCCCATTTCCCACTAATTCTTCAATTAAGTCCTATTGTCAAGAGTCTGTAAAACTCTTGCAGTCCAAAGTTGAGAGTGAAGTCCATCTTGCCCATCCACATGCCGTCTTCACAGCACTAAATCATGCAGGGATTTAGTTCATCCAGCGTTTCACACACATCTAGTCAGAATCTCAGTCAAGCCTTGAGCAACAGACTGGATCACACATGCTAAAGATTGCTTTCTTAAGCCTAACCAAAATTTCTAATTTTTCTACCCCTCTCCACCCTTTGAAACATTTTTTTCACCCTTATTGATCAAGAAGATGTTATGGAGATTCATTATCCTGATTCCTTGGGTTTGGGTGTCTAGTTATAGTTATTTTATAAATTATAGATAGGTTGGCATTTTAAGGGATAATTTGAAAGAGGTCACAATTTTGAACAGGAATGAAATAGATGGGGTGGATTACTAAATTTATTCTTAATCAAAGTGTATAGCCACAATTGTACATTGGTAGAAATTTTATAATTGATCCAAATCAAAGTTATAATTTCTTGCATTGGTACAGAATTTATATATTGATATAGATTTAAGGATTTCATTGGTGTAAATTTTGTACATTGATACAAAATTTGAAATTATTATTGTTACTCTTAAATAGGCATTGCGTGTATACAACTCATTTAAGAATATAATGCCTTGACCCAGTTCTTCTGTAGCTACTATTACAAAATATTTTGGATGATTAAGTAGTGCATGTTAATGGGCAGATAGTAAACTCATGGTTATATTAGATTCTGATCTAATTATATTAAAGTGATTTTTATATTATTCAAATAGAAATAGCTAAGAGTAATAAAAGTTTAACAGTTCAGATATACATTATATAGGTATATAGTCCTCAAAGCATCAGAAATCCACAGAATATGACATATACTATTAATTCATTATTAGAGATCATTTGACTAGAGACATGTCTGCTCTTGACAGTATCCACTTCATGGTTTAAAGAAAAAAATTGAGTATCAAAACCTCCATATGGAGTTGCTTCAGTTAAGGCAAGGTAACCACTGGACAAAATTGCCCTAATTCAACTACAGACAAAAATTACTGACAAGAAAGGACATAAGATGCAGGATAATCAACAGCTTAGCTCTGCCAAGGTAGAATAAACTAGTCCTTTATATTTCCTGCTTCTTTTGTGGTCTGTTAGATGGTTTGGGGGTCAGAAGCCTGAAGACAGATGCTCTGATGTTCTAAAGAATAGGAGGCTGTCCACATAGTCAGCTCTCTCTACAATTTAAGTTTTAGAAGCTATATTTTTGTGCTTCTTAGGTACTCAGGTAATATTTAATTTGTTCTCAATTTTCTCACAGGTTGAAGACTAGTTAGTCTCATAATCATACTTAAGTTGTTTAGCCCTGTGGAAAATGCTATAGATTTAAAAGAACGGGTCCCACATGGTAATGCAAATTAAAATCAAAATATAATTCAAATATAGAATTGTAAACTTTTTAAATTAGGATAGATGGTAGAATACTTTTTCCAACTGACAAATATGATGGACCAGATGTTAATTGTATACCATACTTTGTAATATTGTATATAATACTTTGTTATTTATATAATTATTATGGTTATGCTCAATTTATATCTGAGAGAGGAGCCTTTTTTAATGGATAGAGTGAGATGTTAGAGATTAGTTCTCACGTTTTGTTTTAATTCGACTCCCTTAAATAACACAGGAATCTGCATGTCCAGATGCTGAGGGCCCCCTTCCCCAATTGGATTTTGAATATTCAATAAAGAGCCAATTGCCGATGGCTGGGCAGGGTGATGAGGTGGACTTTTAGGATTCCAGGGCAAGAAACACAGAGGAAAGAAGGAACAGAATAATTATGAGGTGGAAGCAAAGAGATCAGATTTAAGAGCTGCAAGAAAGAAATTATCCAGCAATGCAGGTGAGAATGGAAAATGTTTCCATGGGAAGGCGGCCCAGAAGGAAATGGGGCCACAAAGATAAAATACAGATTTAGAAAGTGTTAACTCAGGAATACTGGAGGGAGTGTGTGCTAGCTGTGTGTGGAAGTTTGGAAGTACCCAACCATTGAGCTAGTCAAGGCATATCAAAATTTAAAGGTTGCATGTGTGTGTATGTGTGTGTATGTGTGTGTGTGTGTGTGTGTGTGTGTGTGTGTGTGTGTGTGTGAGAGAGAGAGAGAGAGAGAGAGAGAGAGAGAGAGAGAGAGACTTGTTTGTGAATCCAGAGCTCTTGGGCATGTGTAGAGAGTATGTGACCCACCAGAAGCTCAGAGCAGACTAACTATTCACTGCTACAATCTCCTCAGCTTCTCATTTTATACTTCAATCCCTACTCTCTTCTATGTTTGTCCAGCCAGTTATCTGTCAAATGTACTCTACCTGATATCCTGCTGGCTTCTATGAAATAGAATAGAAACTTCCTCAGAGGTTAGAACCTTCTACCTGCACATAGGAAGCTTCACAGGTTAAAAATAGAAGCCAGCAGGATATCAGGTAGAGTAAAAAAAAAACAGGTAAGGGGAGGGAAAATGTTCTAACTTCAGAGAAACTCATTAGCTTAGGAATCATACAACTCAAGGATTCAGGAAATCCATGAAATGAACTGGATTTACTAGACTCCTTTCTACCCAAGTTTATATAGACAATTAGGACCAATGTAAAATACTTTCAGACCAGATGAGCTGACTAAAAGGGGTCAAGCCAACTGACCTCATTTGAAATAACACCAACTTGTTGTGCTGATCAAATTATTCACTAGACCACAGATTTCCATTTCCCACTAGAGGTCACCCATACTAGGGTGATGGCATGTTTTTTGAGTCCTGTTTACTTCTGGAAGTAGCACAACATATTTGAATAAATAACTCAAATAAAACACATAGGCCCAGCTAGTCGAACTTTGTTGGCAGCTGTACATTGAGATGGCATTAGTTAGATATCATGTCTAAGTAGAGTATTTGTTCATAAATAGTGTCAAACAATACATGGTTGGGTGTTTTTAAAACTAGCAGATTTTACCTTAACATTTTACTATATACTACAGTAAATATTTTACTTCCATCTCCAGTTTGCTTTAAAAAGTGTTTCTTGAGTGCTTTGTCATAAAATAATCTTTTCATTATGGAATTCAAAATTTCAAGTGTGGAGGAAGAGACTTTCAGTGGCTTATGTTATAGTTCTTAGACTAGAAATACAAGGGTACAGCTCTTGGAGTCATTTTATTTTTAGTTTCTGGCAAAGAAAACTTTACGGCAGTAATCTTTAAAAAAATAGTCATAGATTTATCATACAGTCCAGCCTGTCTTGGAACTTACTGTGAAGAAGAGACTAGCCTCAAAATTAAAACTCCCTGCCTAAGCCTCCAACATACTGAGATTAACAACTACATGTTAACCACACTGACGTTTGTTTCATATATGAACTTTAAATTTGAATTATCTTTAAGTAACAAGTATCTTTTTAACCTTAATAACAAGTTCAACAATATCTGAAACATTCTTGGACAACAGACTTCAAGTATCCTATTTTTCACAGATCTATCCATTTTTAAAATATATAAAAGAAAAATCTAAAACTCAGACAAATACAACAATGAATATATTTCTGTACCTTGGAGTACCATGGTGGAAATAGCCAATTTTCTGGTGCTTTGTTCTCTTTGTTTAGAGGCACTGATTTAAAACTATGTGTGAGTTCTTAAAAACAACCCAAAAGGTGCTAGAGAAATGGCTCAGAGGTTAAGCATACCAGAAAACCAGAATTCAGTTATTAGCAGTCAATGCCAGTAGGACATAACCATATATGTGTGAGTGTGTGTGTGTGTGTGTGTGTGTGTGTGTGTGTGTGTGTGTGTGTGTATACACACATATGGTTATATCCAGCTCTAGAATGTGTATATATAAGCATGTATAGTTACGTACAGACAAACTCAAATTAAAAATAATAAAAGTAAATGTTAGAAAATAAGAAAAGTTCCTCATAATTACAACATATTTATTCAAATCAAGTAAAATAAAGAATAAAATAAGATTTCCTATAATGTATAAATGTTTGTTCTTTACTGAGAGCATAAGAGTGTCTCATTCTGTTCCTTTGCTATTGTGTATTACTCTAACTTTATACTCACTGCAAATATCTTATGTTTCAACTTAGTCAATTTTAACTGAACTCTATTCTGCCTAGTCTAATTATTACTTTCCTCAAAATATCACCTTGAGAGAAGACAAAACTTTTTTATTGGATATTTTATTATTTACATTTCAAATGTTATCCTCTTTTCTGGTTTCCCCTCTGAAAACCCCTTATCCCATCCTACCCTCCCCCTGCTTCTATGAGGGTGCTCCCTCACCCACCCACCCACTCCCACCTCACCACCCTGGCATTTCCTTAAACCTGGGCATCAAGTCTTCACATGACCAAGGGCCTCTCCTCCCATTGATGGCAGATAAGGCCATCCTATGCTACATCTGCAGTTGGAGTCATGGGTCCCTCAATGTATACAATTTAGTTGGTAGTTTAGTCCCTGGGAGCTTTGGGAGATCTAGTTGGTTGATATTGTTGTTCCTTCTATGGGGTTGCAAACCTCTTTAGCTTTTTCAGTTCTTTTCCCTAACTTCTCCATTGGGAACTCAGTGCTCAGTCCAATGGTTGGCTGAGAGCATCAACATCTGTATTTGTCAGGCTCTGAAAAAGGCTCTCAGGAGACATCCATACCAGTTTCCTGTCAGCAATCACTTCTTGGCATCCGCAATAGTGTCTTGGTTTGGTGTCTGTATATGGGATGTATTTCCAGATGGGATGGTCTCTCGATGGCCTTTCCTTCAGTCTCTGTTCCATACTTTTTCCCATCATTTCCTTTAGACAAGAGCAATTCTGCGTTAAAAATTTGGAGATGAGTGGGTGGCCCCCTGCTTTAAATAGGGGCCTTGCTTAACCAATGGATGTGGTCTCTACAGGTTCTCTCTCCCCTTTGTCGGGTATGTCAGCTAATCTCACCCCTGTTGAGTCCTGGGAGCCTCTTGCTTTCCTGGCATCTGGGATTTTCTGGTAGCTACTTCCAGTTCCCCATCCCCCATTGCTGCACACCTCTGTTCACTCGGTATATCATCCCCATCTCCTCCCATACCTGATTCTGCCCCCTTCTTTCCCCTTCCTACCTGTTCTTCTTCCCAAGTCCCTCCTACCCTCTACCTCCTACAGATTGAAGCATCCATACTTTGTTCTTCCTTCTTCTTGAGCTTCCTGTTGTCTGTGAATTGTATTGTGGGTATTCTGAACTTTTGGGCTAATATCCACTTGTCAGTGAGTACACACTGTACTCTTTTGTGACATGGTTACCTTATTCAGGATGACATTTTCTAGTTACATCCATTTGCCTGTGAATTTCTTAAAGTCACTGTTTTAAATAGCTGAATAGTACTCCACTGTGTAAATTTACCAAATTTTCTGTATTCATTCCTCTGTTGAGGGACATCTGGGTTCTTTCCAGTGTCTGGATATTATAAATAAGGCTGCTGTGAACATAGTGGAGCATGTATCCTTGTTATATGTTTGGGCATCTTTGGGGTATATGCCCAGGAATGTTTTAGCTGGGTCCTCAGGTTTTGTACAGAGATAGGCAGGTAGATCCATGGAATAGAATTATAGGCCCAGAAATGAACTCACACACCTATAGTCACTTGATCTTTGACAAAGGAACTAAAATGATCAAATAGATAAAAGACAGCATTTTCAACAAATGGTGCTAGTTCAAATGGCAGTCGGCATGTTGAAGAATGCAAATCGATCCATTCTTATCTCCATGTACAAAGCTCAAGTTCAAGTTGGTCAATAACCTCCACATAAAACCAAATACATTGAATCTAATAGAAAAGAAAGTGGGGAAGAGCCTCGAACACCTGGCACAGCAGAAAATTTCCTTAACAGAACACCAATGTCTTATGCTCTAAGATCAACAATTGATAAATTTTACCTCATAAAAAGGTTTTGGTAAGGCAAAGGACCAATAGGATAAAACAGCAACCAACATATTGGGAGAAGATCTTTACCAGTCCTACATCTGATAGAGAGCTAATGTCCAATATATACAAAAAACTGAAGGAGTTAGAGTTCAGAGAAGCAAATAGCTCTATTTAAAAATGAGGCATAGAGCTAAACAATTCTCACCTGAGGCGTATCAAATGGCTGAGAAACTCTTAAAGAAATGTTCAACACCCTTAGTCATCAGGGAAATGTAAAACAAAATGACCCAGAGATTCTACCTCACACCAGTCAGAATGGCTAAGACCAAAGACTCAGGTGATAGGAGATGCTGGCGAGGATTTGGAGAAAGAGGAACATTCTTCCATTTTTGTGAGATTGCAAGCTGCTACAACCACTCTGGAAATCAGTCTGCCGATTCCTGAGAAAATTGGACAACGTTTTTTAAAAAATAAATTTCAGACACAAACAATAAAGCAGAAAGCCTTAAAAAATGTAGCAGTGGTAAGTGCCTGAAAATATCATCTATGCCGATGTAATTTATTCTATTTGATCATAATTAAAACACTGAAGAATTTCTCCTCAGGAAAGTATTCTGGAAATTGATCTACCTCTTGGAAGAACCTCTGAGGGTGAAATTCTCCATCTGAAATGAAGGTAGATTTCCTATTTTACATTTTTGGCATTGGAAAAATCTAGCACATTGTGGGTTTTAGTATGTGTTTACTATTAATTTTCTTAGTCTGTAATAATCTTTCACATACATTCCTTTCAGCAGATGTTTTAACATACAGTCCTAATGGCTGAATTAATGTCTGCCTTTGGAGCAGTTTCTGAAAGAAATGTGGAATGGAGATGGGGATAGGGCTGAGGACGGCACACCTGCAGACTCTTCCACCTGCACCCCAGTTCCTGAAGTAATGACTCTGAGACTTAATTATATATGAATAAGTGTTTGCATCATAAAGATGGACTTGTTCACTGACTAGCTGTAACTTAACTAACCTGCTTATTCAATTCTACATGGGCTACATGGCTGATTCCCTCTTTTCAGTTTCACAAGTTTGTCTCCTCAGAGTTCTGTGGGTTCTCTTCCTGTGCCTGACTTTATTTTAGAATTCCTCTCCCCTACTAAAATTCCAACCTACTATTTATTTCTTCAGCTTACTGGCCAATCAGCTTTTTATTGACAGATGATGCTTCCATAGAGTACACAAGACATTCTCTATACAGGATAGAATATGCCAGGGCTTAGTATTAGGTCACAGTCCAGTATACAGTGAGATCACTTCTTATGGAAAATGTACTCCTGTGTTGACAACTGAATCATGGCTGTGGAATATTTTAACAAACAAATAGATAGTCTGAAAAGCCCATATTGAAATAAAAATATAAGATTGTTCACTAAAGATATTTTAAAAATACATTGAAGATGCATTTTTATTACATTTCAAAACTGCAAACAATCTACCTTAGACTGCTCTGAAGTTTCTGAGAACTAATTACCTTCTCCAGATTATGCCCCCTATATGCAAAGATGTAAAATTTCTAGGCTCACAAACCTTCTGTGAAAAAGAGGATTGTGTGTACGTTCAAACTGGGTTTATAACTGTTTGGCATCTGACTTTTTATTAGAAAATTGACTAACTAAAAGCATGAAAAAATCATCAGTATTGCAATAGGAAAAAAAAAATGAGTGGCCATTACTTGGAAATCTCCATGGGTGGAGCAGACCATGAAGGTCAATCCAATTACATCATGCGGCAATGAAGTACATTTCCTTCAAATTTACACCAGCCTTCCTGGGAAAGGATGAGGGATAAGGACAAGACATTGAGATATCTTGTCTTTGAGCTCATAGATGCGAGGTTATATTGCGTTTCATGAAGAAAATTGTGACCAGCAAAGTGTTGAGCAAAGTCATGAAAATTCAACAATAAAAGCAGGAGTACCTGGTCACTATGTTGACATCATCTTCAAAACAGAACACTCTAAAATTGACAGGTAACTATAGTAATGGCGTTTTCAATCTACTTACTTGAGAACAGCTGTCAGGAAGATGTATCACAATTGTACCAAAAACATGGGCAAATTATAGGAATAAATCACATAAATTTGAACAGGGACTTAGAAACTAACCTTTCTTTATATAACTAGGTTTCAAAATAAAATGAAAAAATAATGTAAGCTGAATACAGAAGTCATTCATTATACTTAGAAAGTTGAGTTCAATTACAATGTTTCTTAAAAAGTCTACTTTTTCTCAAACTATAGCTGTTCTCTTTTCCTAACAAAAATGTGGTCATAATTTATGCTTATTTTATGAGATTCACTGTACTGTCAAGGTTGGTCTCAAATCCCTTGGAAAAACTATGTTTAAATTTGCCCAGTAGTTGGGACTAGCAGCAAATGCTCTTATTCAAATTTAGAAGTCTTCATATTAAGATTTCTCTGTTTAGAGTATGAAAAGGCTTCTTATGTGAAATGATCCAAGGAAAGATTCTCGAATGTGGAAATGTGGGGATGGTTTGGTCCTACTCTGGGTCTGACAGTAATGCTGAGCTTGTTGGCAGTGAGAAAGGGAAAGCTGAAAACCAATGGCATGAGGTGACATTACAGTTATTCAAAGTGTCACCTATGGTGCACTGTGATGGAGTGCCAATGAATGCATGGCATTTGAGAGATCAAGTGGCTTCTGCACTTTATCAGGATGGATGTAATGATAATTGTGAGAACTGTGTCTGGGGCTGGCTTTTTCTTAGCACCATCCATTGCCTGAGGACCAGAGAACTACAAGAGAATCA
>JADRCC010579016.1:0-17596 GCA_019843855.1 Hylomyscus alleni
TCCAACACATTTTTCAAATGCTTAACACCTTTAGAATGCTTAGTCCAATGCCCGGCACACATAGGAAACTTAATAAATGTTTAATAAATGAGGTAAAAGTAAATTAACTCTGCTAAACCAAAGTTATTTCCCAGAGAGATACTTTGATAAACGTAATAGTGTTCAAACCATTTTGTTTTATGCAAAATTAACTGCAAGCCAGTCATCTAAGCTGTGTAATGATGTCACCTCAGTGCAGAGTTGAGCTGTTTCTCAATCCAGTGCGTATTTACCTTCATGTGTCCTTTGAAAGGAGATGAGAGAATAGGATAGAAATAGGAGAGAAAAGCCTGTGTTTAGTAGAAAACCACAACTGTATTGAAGAATTAGGAACAGATTGTGAATTACTGAGTGGTACCCAGATATTCTAGTCGTGGTATAGTTATCAACCTTGGAAACAATTAATAGTTATCTATTTGAATTTGTCCAACTCCATGCTCTGCGCTTGACTTGGTAGGTCCTTCTACAGAGAACTCATGGATAGTTGTTGAGATAGAGTCAGGCCTTACAGGAAGCAAAACAAGCCTGAATACTATTTATTTTAAATGAACTGCCATATACAACATGTATTTATGTTAGTATTAATATGGTTATCGAAGTTTCAAAAATAGACGAGGATTTCACATTCAAATTACTCCTTTAAGAAATAAAACAAGAAAGGGACTTTTTTTTAATTGGCAGTAGAATTGAGAAATTAAACATTGAAGTTTTCTAAGTAGCCTTTAATAATTCACGAGGAAATGAAAGGTATTAACTTTCATCATCCACTTTCTTATTCGGCAAATATATTGACTCTTTTTCTTTTTTGTTCTAGTTTCACAGAAACCATCAAAGTAGATTTATATTTAAATATGTTACAATCAAATAACCGAGCGGTTGGTGATATAGATCTGTGGTAGTATAATTGCCCACTATGTATGAAGCTATGCATTCAGTCCCCAGCATTGGGAAAAAAAAAAGGTAGGTTAATGTGCATTTGTAACAATGTATAATTAAAAGGCTAATGGATATTACAGGCCAGCATGTATTCAGAGGAAAAAGGGCAAATTTAAAAGAAAAATTGCTACACTTTTACTTGAGTCAAGATGGATCAGAATTGACAAAGATTATAGGAAAAGAGAACATTACAATATCAGAGTACTTGAACAGTGTGGAGTAAAGACAGCCGTTTAATGGGGAGCAGGGATGTTGACATGTTAGAAGCATTTATTGAGCAATTGCAATGCGTCACTCACCGGCTGTGCATCTCTGTAAAATATATTTGGAAGAGTGGTTCTTAAAGTGGGGTCATCGTAAATATTTTCTATAAATCAACTTGTATGAACCAGACTTCCAAGCAGGTGACTACTATTTTTATTAACATAAGAAAGTTCGAGAATCTGACCAGGCAGCTGCAAGACTTAGAATTCTAAGAATAGTTAATTACTATCTTAGAGAGTAGAAAATACAGTTTTTAACAATACATTGCCATCAAGAAAGGAATGTTTATTTACTTCTATTTACTCAGGAGATAAATGTCACTCAGGCTAGGTATGTGAAAATACATATTATGCAGCTGAGCAATGTTTTTTTGAAAACGTTGAAACATACAGCTTCTCAAAAATAGTATCAGGTATATATATCTTCATTTACTTTACTTACCTTCCAAGTCTGGGGCCTTAGGTTCGCTGGCCAAGCAGTCTACTATTGAGCTATACCTCCAGTTCAACGATTATATCCTTTAAGAAATATAACTCACTCTTCTTAAAAATAACAAAAAGAAAAAAGAAATTCAGTAAGATACATATAAAATTTCTTCTCCCTCTGCAGCTTGCGATTTCTCGGAAAACTTACTCATTGGAGAGACAAACTTTTCTCAAGACAATATGACTTCTAATTAGCTTTTCTCAGAAAATATTGTGTATATTTTCTATTCATAATCTCTAGTGTGTTTGATATAATTTTTGATCAAAAATGCTATTAAAAAAAATAGGTGATTTAGATTTCCCTGGATTTAAAAGTACTGAGTGAGGTAACTCAGACAAAAAAAGGACATACATGTTATGTACTCATTGATTAGTGGGTATTAGCCAAAAACTACAGAATACCTAGGACACAACCCTCAGGTCTTATGAGGTTTAACAATCAGAAAGTTCCAAGTAAGGATGTTTCAATTCCACACAGAAGGGGGAAGGAAATAATCACAAGAGGAAGAGGGGGGAGGAATCTGGGTTCGAGAGGGGAGATGGAAAGGAAAAGGGAAACAGGATCAGGTATGGTGGGTAGATAGGAGGGAAGGCCTGAGGGCCAAGAGAATGAATGGAGATAAGCAGCGTGGGGGGTGGGGTGGAGGAGGGGAACCCTCTAGAAAGTACCAAAGTCCCAGGGGATTAGAGACTCTAGGGATTCAATAAGGGGTGACTTTAGCCAAATGCCCAGCATTAGTGAGAGGAAACTAAAAGATCCCACCCCTAGAACATAGATAGACAAGGCCCCAAATGGTGGGACTGGTTTACTATACCATAGTCAAAATTTCTGACCCAGAACTGTTCCTAAAAGAACTGTAGGGACAAAAATGAAGAAGAGATTGAAAGGCCCAACTTGGAATCCATCTCATGGGAGGCCACCAAGTCCTTACACTATTATTAATGCTAGGATGTGCTTGCAGATGGGAGTCTGGCATGGCTGTCTCTTACCAACAGCTGACTGAGACAGAAGCAGATACTTACATCAACACTGAACCGAGGTCAGGTTGAATTAGGGGAAGGGCTGAAGAAGCTGAGGGGAAGAGGACCCCATAGGAAGTCCAGCAGTCCCAACTTGCCCAGACTCCAGGGAGCTCCCAGAGTCTAAGCCACCAACCAGGAGTAGATTTGCCAACCGAGGTCCCTAGCAAATATATAGCAGAGGTATGCCGGGTCAGACCTTAGTGGGAGAAGATACATTTAATCCTCCAGAAACTTGAGGTTCCAGGGAAGGGGGAGACCTAGCTGGAGCGCATTCTCGGAGGAAGGCAAGGAGGAGAAGGGCTCCAAAAGGAGGGCAATGACTGGTATGTGAATAAATAAAAATTGCAAAAGGAAAGCTATTGGAAAGAGCTGATTTATATTTATCTGGATGTAAAAGTACTGAACACTTTTTAAAAAATATTTTAGGAATAGAATTCTTTATTGAATGCAAATCCTAAGGCACTGAGGACAGATTTCCCTACATTGTGGACTGCCACAACAGAATGGTTAGGTGGCAAGTGGTTGTGGAGAGAATTTAAGATGGCACTATATATAATTTATGTACTATATAAATAATAAATAAATACATATTAATTTATATTTATATATCATAAATTTCTCATTTGTTGATATTAAATTAAAAAAATGGAACTATAAATAACATTCATATATATATAATAAAATATAATAAATAAGAAGAAAAACTAAGAACACACATATATTTTTTCTTATTTTCTATCCTTCTCTCATGTACTACATCCTGACAGAGTGGAGCTTGCCCTCCTTCTTCTCCCTGTGTCCTTGCTGCCCACCTTCCCGCTCCTCCAGATCTAGCCTTCCCTGCCATCCCTATTAAACACCATAATTCCAGATGACATCAACCATATTTTGTTACATTACAAGCTACAAAAATAGTTTTAAAAATTATGTGGAAGTTCACCTCTGCAGAAGTTTCATATATCTGTGTGTATAAATTATATATATGATTATTTATATATATAAATAATAAATATATATTATATATTTATAATAATATTATAATATAATATATAATAAATATATAAATAATCATATATACATATATATGTGTGTGTACATATATACATACATATATGTGTGTGTGTGTATATATATGATTTTGAGATATAAGTGTGAAGATATAAGAACATGTAAAATTTTAGAAAATCCCAAAACAAGATAGTCATAAAGCTATGACAAGCACTTGGTCAAATCAAGAGCAATCAGGGAAGCTAGCGAGTTCAGCTGTGACTTTATTAACCCAGAGATTTCTGAAGATGTCTTTGGCACTTACGGTTTTTCATGGAGATAAATTTATCAGATCAGAGAGATCTAGAGCATAGGGATTGTTTCCTTAGCACATACATTTTCTAGTCCTAGAATCTAAACTACACACACATACTACTCTTGCCATCTATAAATGTTCCTACTTGGGGAAATGCGTAATGCACATGCCAACATCTTTGAGTACTTAGAGTGCACATCCATAGCCTACTTTGCTGTTACTGGATTCATCTCTCTTCCTTGACAAGTCTTATTTTTGTCTATTTAGAGTCTATTTGTCATTTGGTCTATACAGTGGATGTTTTCCAGCCTTTTGCTGTCTTCCCTAAGGAGCCTGGGCAGCAAGCATGTTAGAGAAATCCCCTCTCACATTCCTAAGAGTGAGAAAGACTTCTAGAATTCAAACCAAACAGACCTACATTTATTAGAAAAGCTTCATTTGGGATTGACTGATGGAAAAAAAACCTCAATGTCAACGGATCAAAATCACAAATACAGAAAAGGTCCTTGAGATACTTACACATAGAAAACATGATTTTGCATCAACTGACTGATAGAATATGTCATGACTAGAAGTTTGCAAGGAATCAAAAACTATGTTTACTCTAGGAACTATGGCTTCCTATTTGCTAAGTGGGTTTAAATGCTGGCTTTATGAAATATAAACAATAAAGGGCAGGAGTTTTTATTATGATTAGGATGGTCATGGATGGCCAAATTATGATTTCAAGTATGGCTTTCTGTATGGCTCACATCTTCAAGCTTCAGTCAAATGCCAGCCAAATGGAACTCAGGATTTTTTCCAATAATGAAAGAATACTTATCTTTAAAGCTTATTACCTATACAATAAATTAATCTTAATTTCCTAAGAAATTTCAATACAAAGCTTACTCAGAGTGATTGATATTGTAGTTAATTCAAGAGATGAGCCTCTAACATCTTAGAGATTAGATTTTTACATAAGAAACACAGAAAAGAGTAAGCACTGTGCAGTTACAATAGACTAGAGAACTCCCCCTGCTCCTGCAGGTCACTCAAAAAGTATAACCACAAGTTTTTGTTCTCTTCAATGCTTGGGCAACATAGAACATAGCAAACATAAAGATATGGGGTACAGGCCCACAGCTCCATCAAATTGACTGTCTCCTAGTTAAGGTCTCTCAGCAGATCAAAGGAAGGGGGTTGGAGGGTAGCAGGACCACAGAGAAAAGAAAGTAAAACTTAGTAATAAAGGTCACTCCTGTCTGTAAATTCTATCTTTCTACATTCATGATGACTAAAATAAATTAATTTAACTATATATTTTCTTCTCTCTTATTTTCCTGTCATTGTGTTAATATATTCTGAGCAGGTGACATTATAAAGATCCATTCATTTCCCAGTAATTCTTTGATTTTTTTCACATCTTCTAGACTTTTTAAAGGTCTAGAGAGCTTGAAATTATGACCCAGGTTTGTATATGCATGTATAATATTTGAAAACGCATTACCTGTCTTCCTCTCTCTTACCCTCCCTGTCTCCCTCCCTCTCTCCTGTTATTCTTCTCCATCCACTCACTTCAGATGGTATTTACAATTAGAACAATAAACCAGGATGATGACATTAAGAATTTGTTAATACGTTAACATAGCATCAGTGTAGCCCTTTCTGCTTTAACTCATCAAGAAACTTGTGACTCGTAGATAAATGAAGCAATATAATCAGAGGGCTCCCTCCTATGGGGAAATTGAGGGATGAGAGTGAGGGGGAGGCAGAGTTACTGATGCCCTGTCTCCTGATACTCCATTCTGCATTAAGAATGTGGAGATAAAGGACCTTAGGGCTCATTCTATGTATTGATGATCCAGTGTCAGGAGGATTAGAAGAAGGGCATGGCTAAGTATACAAGGCTTTAGGCATCTATTTCAGCAGCTAGGTCATTTTGTGTTGGCCTGAAACTGGTAAGATGAAAATGGACTTTTAGACATGATTAAAGAGAGTGATTACCACTGAAAGTGCACCAGCAACAAGCTCTGCTGCTTCTGCTTTTGACACCTGACATGCCTCTGGAATCTTACAGACCAGAAAGTCACCTTGCCAGTTTGCAGAAGATGCAAGGAGAGGGATCCTTGCTTACTAAACGTGGCACACTGTGAAATACAGTGCAGAGGCCACATCTGCTATTCTCTTAGACATAGAGAGACTGAGCCATGCAAACTGACAGAGTGCTTTCTGTCAGAGAGTAATTTGTCCCTACAGGAGATAGAAGTACTATGCTTAATGGAAAAAAAATAATAGCCAGAAACCCATTCCCCATGGATGCTCAGGGACAGTAAAGCCTTTGTGTTGTCCCAGATAAAGGGAAGAATCAGCTCATTAAATGAAGGCTGTGGAAAGAGGAAGGCCTAAAAGGCCCTTGATCCCCTGAAGAGGAAGCTAGGCTGCCTCTTGGGCCACGCAGGATTGTTAAGAGGGATAAATCCCAGCAGAAAGCTTGGCTGCCCATGTCAGGTTCAGAACTTAGGCCAGTATTTCTAAGGATTAAAAACTGATCTTGAACCCCAACCCTGCTTTTCTCTTAATTTTTGAAGCTTTAACAATGAGCAATGACACAATCGAAGGTACTGATGTTTTCTTTAACTCCCAAAGCTTTCCTTATGTTTCAGGATGGCATCAGTATGAAATATTAGTCATAATAGATACTCCAATAGTCACAAATTATGCGGGTTTGCATTTGAAGTTCTTTTTAAACTATATAAATATATATAGTTTATATATATATCTATATATAGTTTATCTATATCTATATCTATATCTATATCTATATCTATATCTATATCTATATCATCTATATCTATATCTATATCTATATCTATATCTATAGTTTTGCTTACATGTATGTCTGAGTCATATGCAAGCCTGGTACCCATTGAGATTGGTAGAAGACATTGGATCCCCTGGGAATCGAGTTAGAAGCAGTTATGAGCTACCAAGTGGTTCTGGGAATCAAATATGAATTCCGTGGAAGAGCAACCAGTGCTCCTAACTAGTGAGCTGTCTCTAGCCCCAGGTTCTTATTTTATAAGAAAACCAATGAAGCAAAAGTTACTAAGGTATCAGCACCTGAGAGTACATTTTAAGTTGTATATAACCTTTAAATCATCTCTAACTAGAATCAAGATTGTTCAAGCTATTGTAGCATAACTGTGAGTTTTGATATATACAGTGTGTGTGTGTGTGTGTGTGTGTGTGTGTGTTACTTTATGAAAGCTTTAAAACATTTATAGTATCTATAAGGGGTAGAGAGATAGCTCAGTTGGTAAAATGTTTGATACAAATCATAAAGGGCTGAATTGGGATTCCCTACACCCATGTAGATGCTTGTGGTCTTCCTATAATCTCAGTACTTGTTAGGTAGAGACCAGAGATCCCTGGAGCAGTCTTCTTAAAGGATAAATATGCTCTGAGTTCATCAAGAGACCCTGTTGTAATATGTAAGGTAATAACTGACAAAGACACCGAGCACAACCTCTGGCCTCTACACGCATGTGTATACTTGTGGGTGTGCATCAGCTCACATGTGTGAGCATGCATACATGCCACACACATATAATATCCAAAAATAATTACAAAGATCTCCCTAAAGGGGCTTTTAATCATGATCACTTAAGTCTACACAATAAATACATTGCTTTCAATAAAATTTAACTATCTGAAGACATATGATACATTTTTACATCATGTTATTTGAGTTGTGCTTTGGCTTATGTGTAAAATAAAAATGATGTAATGTTGTCCTCTAAGTAGTCAGAGTTGATTTCAGAAAGTATGTATAGTTCATACATTATTTAAAAGTAAAAAATAAAGTAAGACATGACTCAGTTTCTACATTAAAGAGAATAAGGAATAAAGAAGTTTGGAGTAACAATGACTACTGAAGGACTGTGTGGACAACCATCATTCAGTGGTGCAGCTTCCTCTGTTTCAGGTTTTGAAAAGGAGATTAAGGAAATTCTTAATATATTCAGCAATGGTGAATGCATTCAACTAATAGTGACCTTTTTACAATTCAGGGCTCTACTATGGATAATGCATAAAATTTTTACTAGTGTTCTAAAAACAAAACAAAAAATAACAACAAAATCTTCAGCTTGGCATCATAGCTCATATTTGTAATCATAATAGTTTGGAGGATGAGTCAAGAGGATCATCAAGAGTTCTATGCCAATATGTACTATATAGTGAATTCTGGGCTACCCTGAGCTACAGGCTGTAAATCTAAAGATTTTACAGAGGAAAGAAGGAAGAGACCGAGGAACAGAGAGAAGGAGGGAGTGAGGAAGAAAGAAAGGGAGGAGAAAGGAGTGAAAGGAGGTAGAGAAGGAGAGAGGAGGAAAGGAGAGATTTTAGAATTTTAGAGTTAATATGCAGAACAGATGTACATGTATATGCATATGTATAGTACATATGTTATGTATTTTTGCACATACATGTATGAATATATGTATATATGCATATGTACATGTTTATGCATATATGTATGCATATTGAAGCCTCATGAAAAAGGATGAGGATTTGAAGGTTATAAAGACAAATTAGATGTCTGAGAATCGATAAAGTCCATTCTGGAGAATTTGGAAAGCAAACGCCAAACTCTGAATTTTGGGGTAATCTAGAGGTTCGGGGGAGCATGCACACAGCGATCCCAAAAGCCCATGTGTAACTTGGAATACAGTATACAGACAACAAACATTCATTAAGTAAGCCAATGATGATATTGTAGTGAATAATTAAGCTTGAGCATGGCTTGACCCACTTTCTTCCTTATAATTTGGAAAATAACAATCTCCCAATTGCCCTGGGAGACCACTGACCAGATTCTCCCTTCAAATAACCTCTCTCTAGTAATGAGATGTGATAATTAAAACTACAAAGTGATGTTATTTTAAATTTACAGATTGGCAAACACAAGAAGTTTACTGCAAAGTGCAGTAAATGTTTGGCATGTGTGAAAATGTGTTGAAGAGTTTCTATCAGGTCAGTGATCTTTTCTGATTTGAACAACCATTGAAAATCTGGAGGACTTTTTTATCTTTAGTCTGTTACTGTAGTGATATCTTCATTCTGTTTGTTGGTGCGTTGCATTGAGTCATTTCTCATATCAGAGAACTCAAGATAACCCTATCATTTAAGGCAAGGAAATGGTGAAAGGCTAAGAGGAAATTCAGGTTAGAAGTACTTGCCTACTAACATGGTGTCCATCTCATGAAGTATATTATTATTTAGTGGTTAGATGTTTGATAAAACGATAAGGAGCCACTTTGAGACTCTCAGCTGAAAGTGATTCAGCATGACCTGGGGTTTGGAATAATTACCTGAGAGTTGGTAGACTAAGATAGAAGGAGGTCATGCAGGTGGTAAGGATATTAGTGGGAAACTTACTAAAACTGTCTAGATAAGAAATTAAAAACTTGAGCTATATCACTGTGAATTGAATGAAAGCATCAGATTGGAAGATGTTGGAATTCTTCAGTATTTGTACCTGATGGAAGAGAGGGCAGATGTAAAATACAACTATAAATGATATAAGCTTCTGTTGGCAATTTTAGTATTAGAGGGAAATGTGGGGAACGTTGAATACAGCTGAATCAAGTCAGTGTAGGGAGATTTGTGTGTTGATAAGATTTTTTAGTCAGTCTTCTGGTCACACATTCTTTGAGAAAGTGTAGAACACATATGTCTGCATAGGTACATTCCCACAGCCATGCCTATTCATACATGTGTACACAGGCATCACTTAGTGATAATTTATATGATATTCTTAATACATACAACACAGGTGACTTTAACAAAGTAACCCAACTCACTCCCTTTAACAAATGAGTCACAAAACCCAGGAAACTGTATTGATGATTTTATGAGAAAAAGGAGGCTCGTTTATATTTTTCATATTCTCAATTATGATTTTAGTGCTATCCCCATAAGATAAAGACTGGATTGCTTAATACATCGTCCATTTCCATATGCTTCTTCAAACAATTTTTCCACTGCTTAATGCCTCTAAGCAGAGTATGTGTGGCAAAAAAAAGCAATGCTCTCCTCCGACCCAATTTACCCTCTGAACACTTAAATAAGTCTGTAACCCATAAACACGTACATTCAAAATGATAAACCTCCCTGATTTAAGACATATCAACATAGCTCACAAAAAAGTAGAAAGAATTATCAGATTAGACTCCAAGAGTGCAATGCACCCTGGAGTGCTTATGGAAAACTTGCCAGTTGACCAGTTGCTGGGCAATCTCCAGTGTTGCTGCTATCCCCATGTTCATAAACAAGAGGAAAACCAAGGACCTGGAGTTGTGAACAACGCTAGCCTCCTAGGCATGTGGACCAGACACTCAGCCTTGCTCTCTGATTAGAGAGAGGTCTCAAAAAACCACTGCTTCCGAATACCATGCCCATTAATCTGTCCCTCCATATCTCATCACATAAAATATGTTAGCTAGTGATCTGTGCTCCCAGAATCTTATGCCCAATTCGCAAGCCCTGCCTAGACATTTTATAAATACTCCTCAGGTTTTTGTCCCAGAATGCTCTGTAATGTGACTACTGTTTGGTTAGAGTGAGACAGTTATACTGAGGGTATAAACTGCATGATGGGTAAAAGATGAAGGTTGAGTGATGAACTCTTTCCCAGGAAACAGAAACTTGTATCACAAATGTTGACAGAGCAGGGCACATACTGTCCCAAGAACTGTAATATTCTATATCTTTTTGCTGTGGTGGTGCAGTTCTAACAAATGGCCATCAGCAAATCGTTTCTCTCTTGGTTACTACACTTTGTTTCCTGTCTTGAGACTAAGAATTTCTTTTTTGAAATCCTACTTGTCAACATCTATCCTTCAGTCATAGGAAGCAAACTTCTAAACATCTAAGGGTGACAATGGCATTCTCTGGCTTTACACCTCTTCAAAGTTATTACAGGTTTTAAATAGGAGTCCCTTTCTATACTGGGATGATGTTGATCTGTCACAGCAGACCTTTCATACAATTGTGGGTTGTATGTCAGTTTTCCTGCATGTAGGACTCCAGAGAATTTATCCCTTAAATATGTCACGCATATTTGCCTTTTTGTTCATTTGCTTTGTATTTCTTTTGTATTTTGTTTTGAGATTGTAACTGATTCAGGGCAGTTCTCCCTTTTCTTTCCTCCCTTCAAATACTCCCATACACCTCTCCCTTCAAATCTGTGACCTCTTTCTTCATTAATTGCAAGCATACATGCATTTGTATGCACATATATTCCTATATATGTTACTTGTATGTATGTTTTCAGGGATGACCATTTGCAATGGACAATCATTGAATGTATTCCTCCTTGGGAGAGACCACCTCTTCCACACCCAGCTTAACTCCATTCCCACTAGTTCTTTGTGTAAAGTTGAGGTCTTGTGGTACTTTTTTCCATGCAGTTTTTAATGTCCCTTGCTGTTCTCCTTATTCAAGTCACTTTTGGGCTTTCATGCTGCTGAGACTTGACAGGCCTTCACTTCCAGTGTTGCTGGGAGACACGATCTGACAGCACACATCTTGATCCTGATTCTCTTACAATCTTTGTACCCTTCTTCCAAAATGTTCCTTAAGCCTTAGGTGCAGAAGTGTGTTGTAGATGTATCCCTTAAGACTGGGTTCTACAAAGTTGTAGTTTGATTGATTGTGGTTTACTGAACTGGGATCTACCTATTGTAAAGAGAGGTTTCCCTGAAGAGGAGTAAAGACTACTTACTGATCGGTAGGAGTAAGAAAAATGTGTGTAGACTGTTCTTAGGGACTGTGAGGGTTAGGGTAGACTGTTATTAGGGACTGTGAAGGTTAGGCTGCTGATTTTTCTCCAGTAACTATGATTTTTCTCAGCACTAAGCTAACTTTTTAATACCAGACATTTTATCCTTCTGCTTGAGGGTCTTAAGACCAATTAGAAAGCTATTGGTTACCCCCAAGGTATGTTACCTTATGTGTCCCCATTTTGTATCTGTATGGTTAAGGTGCCATGTTGTTCATTGGCATAATTCATGGGCATCATTTCTGATCTCTTGGTCCTTTAAACTACAAGTCCATCATTGCTTTTTAATCACCCACAGTTACAGCTTATACCCAGAGGACTACATTGACTCTAATACCTTAGTACCTTAGTACCTTCACCACCCTTACTGTCTATCAAGAGATATGGACCCTTTAACTAAAACATTTATTTAAAATAAATATATCTTTAGCTGTGTGTGTATTATTTAGTTTTTGAAATTTTACTTAGGCCATAGCCCCTTCAGGCAAAAATTGCTGTCTGATTAATAGGCTTCTACATAGTCAGTGCCTGGAAAATTCTCAACTTATCTGTTGTGATGGATAATTGTCACTATTGAGTTGAGATACAGAGCAAAATTCTGTGTCCATGAGAGTGATACTTATGATAGGTGGCCTGTGGGATGTTAGGTCAGATGAGAGACACATCCAGAAAGTGGGATGCCATCTAGTAGACTGGGGAAGTCCCAGTAAGTAAACTAGAAGGAGGGGGTCACCCACAAGAGCAGGTACATTCTTATTCTGTTTCAGGTTTCTTAAGACTGAGTACCTCCCCACTACTCCATCCTCATACCACGATGTTTTTGTCTTGCCATAGATCTAAAAGCAAAGAACCTCACAATCCATGTACTGAAACTTAAGAGCCATTGAAAAAATAAATATATCCTCTTTTTAAGTTGTAGGTGCATGTCACATTAACAAAAAATCTGATTTATGCATGTATTTTTCCAAATGAATGCTTTAACTATACCTTACAAACAGCTATTGTTCATATTGCATTGTTAAGATATAAGGAGTTAAGAAAACCCAAGCTTAGTCTTTTGCTTTCTCTAGACTACACAGTGAAAAGAAATGCTTGGGATTATTTTTTCCCAAATTTGCATGTTATACTCAATTTAAGACAGATTCTTATTAGCTTAGACCCTACACTGAAACCATAGTAATTTATATTCCACTCCTTTGTTCAGAGTTTTGATCTGTGACAGTTTTAGATACAGGAAAATGAAATTAATAGAACAAAAGAGGCTTGGTAAGGAAATTTTTAAAAGAATCATCCATCCATACCAGGAAGGAGTTCACAGATACTATAAAAATATATTGTTCTCAGTGCTTCGGTGCTCATTGTTTAAAATAGTTAAAAAGCAAAAGTAAATTACAAATTTTCTAAATAAATCTTATAAAATTACCATATATATGATACTATCTTGTAATGTGATTGTTATTTCATCTAATGTATAACAAAAAGATATCCATGTGCATATAATTTTTATAGTAGAGAATAACTGAAAATAATATGCTATTTAGAATTTCACTTAAGTAGATTTGTTCTTTGCTCTACTCTTCCACTTGCCAGTTGTATGATCTTTAGGAAGTTTTGAAGGTCTGCATTGGCTTCCAGGTTAGTGGGCTGTAAACATTTCCCTCTGCCTCACAGTAGTGATCTTGAAGCTCAGATATATGATAATGTGAAAATACCCAGGCCAATATCTGGGGAAGCATGTGTGCTTAATAAAAGCTAATTCAATTTAAATCTAAATCTTTTCCAGCTTTCCAAGCAGGTTTAATTGGTCCCTCTGCTACAAACTCCCTCTGTCTCTCAGTAAATCCAGTCATGTACTTGGCTTCAAGTGACTCCCTATAATCTTAATTGGATAGTTGAGCTCATGGTTTATGATAAAAAGGCTGGGATCTATGATCACATTATAGATCTATCAACCATTTCCAGAAGAACAATTAATGGCTGACAGTAGTTTTGATTAATAAAATTTCCACCATATTTGCTTTACTTTCTCTTACATCAGAGTTCCCTACTGAAAAGTACACTGGTGTTCAAAGTACTCTGAGTTGTTCCATGACTTGGTTACTTTTCTGTTGTCATGAAAAAAAAACAAACAGTATGACTAAGGAAACATAATAGAATACATTTAATTTGAGTTTCAGCATTCCAGAGGATAATAGAGCCCATGACCATCATAGTGGAGAACATGACAAGGAAGCAGGCAAGCAGGCAG
This sequence comes from Hylomyscus alleni, assembly GCA_019843855.1. Taxonomy (NCBI): domain Eukaryota; kingdom Metazoa; phylum Chordata; class Mammalia; order Rodentia; family Muridae; genus Hylomyscus; species Hylomyscus alleni. Next base: position 14,124 of record JADRCC010579016.1, read on the forward strand.
TCATAGAGTAGTAGCTGAGAGCTCTCATATTTAGACAAAGAACAGTGAGGCAAACTAAGGTGAGTAGGGACTGGGGAAGAGGCCAGAGACAGCTTTGATATGTTACATAGACATTTGTCCCTTGTTTGAGACATATAAATGAGTACTTTAAACTGCACAGTGTCATTTAAGATCATACATTCTTACCAGAGACAATAAAATGTCCATAGGTTGTGAGATATTTACATAGTATAATGATTTGTGGCCATCAATCAGATAACGGCATAGAAGACCTTCACTATGAGATACTGTTTAAAATATTCATGGGATACGGGAAAAGCAGGAAATAATATTTCAAAGGGTCTTGGAGTATTATATTGTTTTTAAAAGCAAAAAAAAAAAAAACCCACACTGCTTTGGAGGTAACTGCACTTTTCTCTTAAGATTCTGAGTTTTTTTTCTTCTCATGAAGAGAAGAGCTATTAACAAAGGGACGAGTCATTAAAGACCTATGATTCAGTTCATTGGAGATAGCGTAACCTACACTTGAATCCTGAGTAGGCAGGCATCTACCAATATAACAAGCTTATTGAATGTCTCTATAAAATGAGAACAAATACACTAACATTGCAAAGTTAAGAGAAGCCTAGAAATATTAGTGTCATATGCATGACACCTAACAGTTACTTGATAAAATTTAACATTATTTTCATGATTATTGTGGCCAGGAGATAATATTGTGGAGAGGCATAACCAACTCTAACTCCTCTAGGTGGAATAGTCTTGAGCAATACAACATATGTGAAAAAGCTGGAAACTCAGGCCTTGCAACCTTGGTCTCTCCTCTTCTGTTTCATTGTTATTATAATTCTATAGACATGACTATAGAAATTATCTCATTATTCACAAATAATTATGTCTTACTTTTTCCCCTCTGGGTTTATAGCATTGCCACTGTACTAGCTGTATACTCTTGGCATTGCTGGATATTATACAAGAAATGACATGAAGTGTTTGTCCCTACCCCAGGTTTAGTAAAAATAACATTATTTTAACCAGGGAAAAGCCTCAATAGTCAATGAAGAATCTCCTGAGAACACTCTCCAAGCAGTAGACTAAGGACTGGAGTAACTAACATGGATCTCCCAAGTCTCCTCCACAGAAAGATTTAAGGAAGACAGGCATAACAAAGAGCTAAATTGTATGCTTAAAAGGTTACTAGTTCTAGAGATGAAGTGGTGGGTAAGACAGAGGAATCGTAGGATCTCTGCTTATCAAAGAGAATAATGGAAGAAATTCATCAAAGTACTTAGTATTTCTTTGAATTTGTTTCATTTTCCCCAGACTTCCTCCAGTACACTTTGCATGCTTTTTGTGTTCAGGTAAGGAGATTTCTTCATTCAAAATGTATACATTTTTATATGGTGATCATATGTCTGGGTGGGTGGGGTGCAGGAACAGGAAAGTAGGGAAAAGGAATTTCTTTAATACATAATGAGCAGAAGGCATTTTACAATGATAACCAAGTACTATTGAAATGTTTTCTTTTATGACTCAACTAAGGTTGAAAAGTATAAATTTGCTCTTGCGTTTCAGAATGCTTTGCTCTAGCCATTTTCAAGTGTTAAAAACAAATGCTACTACAATTATCACAGATACTTTATTTAAGTGTTTACTTCCTTGGGTTTGAAGTTATGGCAGCACAGCACTGGATAATTTGATTATAGAAAGAACACCTTTTTCTCCTTAAAGGGCAAAGATTGGGTTATGGATTTTCAGAGAAATATGGCAATGACCTCACATATCTATAGAGTCTTTCAACCTTTGGCTGTCAAATATAATTCTCTGGAAGTGCATTTATGCCTCCATGAATCCAAATGAAGACAGTAGTACATGCAGGCACACTTTCCTATAGAGGGGAGGAAGAAGAATCTCTTACCTAATTGAAAATGTTGGAGAAATCCATTTGGAACCCTAATAGAATTTCCTGGTTTGGATTTGTGCCAAGAGACTGGCTAGAAGCAGCCATTTTCCCTTACCATAACTCTTAGATAAAGGACTACTGGGAGAAGCAAGGCTGGTTAGTACTGTGCATCATCCTTGAAAGCCCATCAGTATGCCTTTAAAACAGAGGTCCATTTAAAAATTCAGCTTCTCCTCTAGTGAAACAGAGTCAAAGAAGAGAATTTCTTCCGTGCTACTTTATCAGGTTGCAGACACCATCTATAGGTCAACTCAATGAGAAAAGCCAGTTTATTCAGATTCACTAACTGGAGAGTAGTGAACCCTACAGGAAGAAAATGTTGCTTTGTATCCAGTGACTATGGCTGGCTCTGTGAGGTACAGAACCATTAGAACTGCTTCCTTAAGGACTGGTTTAGAGTGGCTTTAGTCCTGATGAGTATTACATAGCACTTGGCTGCTTGTTGTAAACTGTAATAGAGCATAGGACAAGAATAAAAATGGTGACCATTCTCTCTTTAACTCTTGTTGTATCTCTGCATGTCTGTGATTCTGTCAAACTCTCTCGTTTCTTTGGCTCTCTGTCTCTGTCCTCTCTCTCTCTGTCTCTGCCTCTGTCTCCATCTGTCTCTCTCTCTGTCCCTCTCTCCTTCCTCTCCCCCCTCTCTCTCTGTGAGTATGTGTGTTCCCTCTTTCTCTTTCTCAGTGCAAACATTCTCACTGGCCTAAAAACTTTAGATTTCCTAAAAATTAGACTTTTTTTCTTTTGCAAGTTCAATGACAATAGAATGACAGACACATATAGATTATAGGTTAAAAAAAGTCAGTCCTACATATTTATATTTCTCATCGATGTGACATAATACCTATAAAGAATCTTAAAGAAGCAGGAGATGGCTTTTTTGTCTCATGGATTAAGGATATAAACCATTATAGCCAAGGAAGGCGTGGTAGCAGGTCATGTAACAGTCATAGTCAGGAAGCACAGAAGCATGCTTACTGGCATTCCGTGTATTGTTTCCTCTCTGCATAGTAAAGGAAGGTTATACTTCTTGGAAAATGCCCTCACAGACATCCCATGAGATTTATATCCTAGGTGCTTCTAAATCCCATCAAACATACGATCATGATCTCAGCACACACCTAAACTATTTTTCTACTAAACCTTGGTTAAGTCCTACATTCACAACTTGCCAGTATGGTACCATGGTTAATCATTTTTTTCTAACAGTTGTTTATCTTTTTTAAACTGATTATTATGGGCCTGTGTACCTCCTCCTGTAAGTATGAGGAACAAATTAATTCATGCATGCAACGTATTTAACACAAACCTAGTATAGAGTAGGTTTCAATAACATAATTTATCATATTTTCATTAATGTTTATGTATAAATTTTTATTTAAACATGAATTTAAGATTCTCATAATCCTACAATACTGCTTTGCTTATAATTTTAAAGAATTGTATGTAACTCCAGGAGGTACATAGGGCACATTTAATAATGTAACAGTCCTTTGAAATGTACTATGAA
>JADRCC010579019.1:0-17324 GCA_019843855.1 Hylomyscus alleni
TTTTCCGTTCCTGCCACACTGCACGCTTCCACCACTTGCAGCTTTGCCACCACTATTGGGGCTCTTGGACAACTTATGAGTTTTAAGAAGGTTGGAGTCTGCCCCTGCTGTAAAATACAGGAGAGGTGGCTACTTCTCAGTTTTGAACGTTTCCAAGGATGGCATCTCAGAAATAACCTTTATACATGCCAGTTCTCCACAGGGCAGGCCACGGATGAGGTTTTCCTTGTGACCCACATCCAGTTCCAAATGTGCTGAAGGACTCTGGGGAAAATCAGAATAGGTGACGTCAGAAGACAGACACATCTGCAAAAGCCACTGCAGAAGCAGCCAGGAGCAGAGGGAGCAGGGCAGAAGAGCGTGTGACAAAGTGTATTCAAGACCCTTCCCCAGGTATCTGCTGAACCCCTGTTTAATGCCTGGCTCAGTGCCACCCTGATCCAGTGTTGAAACCAGACAAAACTGGTGCCAGTCTCTGGAGGAGGACAGAGTAGGACCTGAGGGAGAGAACACAGGGGATATGGTAGTCCTGTGCAGGGTGTCCATAGCAGATGAGATCATCTAGGCTGAACTTACACAGACTTTAAACAAGGAATGGCTAGGTCTTTGGGGCTGGAGTACCTGTGGGAAGCAGGGCTGTGAACTCATGCAGATCTGAAGGAGAGGTGGTCAGGGTTGCTATTTCTGACCTCCACCCTTCCATCCCCGTTTCCTCTTCACCCTGAAATGTTCTGTAAAAGTCCTGGGTTACTTTCTCACTTAGAGCCCTTTCTGCAGAGTCAAGACTTCCCCAGAGTCACACACATGCTCCCCAAGCTGGGTGTGACTTTAGGGCTGTCACAAAGACTGTGACAAGTCCCACACCAGCCTCTCCCAACAAGAGTTTCCAAACTCGGAAACAGCAGGAATAAGGTCTCTGTAGTCAAATGGAAGATCTGAAAGAGCCACCTCCCAGTGAGCTGAGAAATCAGAAGTCTAGGATTTCCATTCCTGGGGAAGAGGGAGGGTAGTGCTAGGATTTGAATAGAAGCTCTTTAGCATGGGTCCATTTGTTGAAGACCATGTCCCTAACTGGTGGTAGCACCATTCTGGGGCGTGAGCCTAGCTGGGGAAGTTGGTCACTGGAGAGTCCTCCCTGAGATCCCATTGACTTCCTGTATTCTTCGCCCCACCTTCTGCCTGCATAAGGTGATCAGCTTTGCTCGCCCAGCTCTCCACCTTAGGCTCTGCCTCACCACATGCAGGCCCAGAAGCACTGGAGCCATGTGATTGCAGAATATTTGTGTTGGGATTTTACTGCATCAACAAACAGCTGAACAGCACTATTGGCGGCTGTGCCCACAGACTTCTCAGTACTGTGCAGATGGCCAGCATTACCTGAGAGATGGAACATTGAAGTCTCTTACCCTACAGACTCGAAGGATCTACTTGAAGCTCCTATCTCCAGCATGCTCCTTTAAGCATCCATTTAGCAAGCACACACTGAATGCCTGTGTCTTGCTAGACACTGTTGCTCCAGACCAAAACAGAATTGGAAGGTTTCTTTTGCAAGTCAGTACTCCAGATTTGGAGGACCATATCATGCCCATCACAGCTACTCAGTTTGAATAGGTTAAAAGCAGCCATCCATGGTACATGCATGTATATCTGAATGTAGCTTTGGTTTTGGTTTGGTTTTAGTTTTGGTTGTTTTGGGGTTTGGGTTTAGGTTTTAGTTTTGTGAGACCTGGTTTTTCTATGTAGCTTTGGCTGTCCTGGAACTCACTCTGTAGACCAGAATAGCCTCAAACTCATAGAGATCCACCTGCCTCTGCCTCCTGAGTGCTGAGATTAAAGGTATGGCCACCACGGCCTAGGCCTTAGGATCATTTTGGCCAACAGGATGGTTTGCTAACCTCTGAACTAGGAACAGATTTAAATAAAAGCGGACATTGACTTCAAGGAGCTTGAACTTGATCAGAAGTAATGATAACTTATAATCAGGAACACGTTTCATGGCTCTCTAGGGAGGTTTAATAGAGTCTCAGGTCAAGAAAGGTTTGATACCCGAGTTAGAGTCTGAATCAGTATGAGCATGTTTTGTGACATGACTACAGAGCATCTACGAGCCACAAGACCAAATGAAACAGTGCAGAATAATTCAGAGAGGCCTGAGACGCTCAGGATGGGAAGCAATGGCTAGTCCATGCACAGCCTTGTCTCGCTCTGTATCTCCCATTTTCATCTGCGTTGCACGAGAAAAGATGAAAGCAGAGAATAAATGGAATTGGATTGCAGCTTGAAAAAAACCCAAATCTCTGCCATGACAACATGACAGCCAGTTGGGGAAAGAGGAGGACAGGGTCAAAGGGATGAAGTAAAGGGATTGTCCTAAAGAAGGAAGTGGTGTGGAAGGCAAAGAAAGGAAGATGTGTCACAAAAGGGTAACGGTGGCTGGATATGGAAGACAGTAGTCGACAGGATGGCTCCTAGGTATTGGGTTGGCAATTAGGTGGTTGGTGGTGCTGACCAGGAAGACAGGGGGTGCTGGGGAAGCCATGTCTCTTTATTTTTATTCATTTGGGGTATGTGTGTGTGTGTGTGTATACCCACGTGATTGTACACACATGAGGTATGGATGTGTGTGTGTTCATGTGTGTGTATGCAGAAGTGCACACACGTGTGCTGTGTGCGTGTGGTATTTGCATGTGTATGTGTTCATGTGTGTGCATGCAGGAGTGGACACATGCGTGCTGTGTGTGTAGACAAGAGGGGTCTTCTCACTTTCCATCTCACGTTTTGAGACAGTCTCTCACTGAACCAGGAGCTCACTGATAGCTACACTAGCTGGCCAGTGAGTGCCAGAGATCCTCCTGTCTCTGTCTCCCCAGCATTAGGATTAGAGGTGCAGACTATCACACTCAGATCTTTTTTTTTTTCCCATGTGGATGCTGGGGATTAAAACTCAGATCTTGCTGGTGCAGCAAGCACTTTTACTGAGTGAACCTAGCTCTGCTCTGCTTCTGTGTTTTGAGTTGTCTGGATCGGAGAAGGCCACGATGGTCTGGAATCCTCTTTGAGACAGGGTAGAGGTGTCACATAAGCAGGCTAGATGCACAGCTGTCGCAGTTGGAGGTGGGATTGGAGATAACATGTTTGATAGGTCATCAATCTATGGTGGGCAGTTATTGAACCCTGATCAGAAATTAGATCCTGAGGAGGAAGAGAACAGATTTTAGAAGAGAAGAGGAATAAGGAAATATCCTGAAGGCCCTGGTGCTTAATAACAAGGATGGAAGCTGCATTGTGACAGACCAGAAGGTAACACTGCTGATGGAGAAAGCAGGCACAGTGGGAGGGGTAAGGATCCCTAGGACCACACTCTCACTGGCCAGGGTTTCCCCAGAGTGAGAGCCAGGCCACTGCCAGTCATTGGGAGTCTCAGTTATCGTCCCTGAAGAGTGGCCCCCAGTGTCAGAGGCTTCTTGAGATAGCAGACAAGCTGAAGAGCAGGAACTGTCTGGTCACAACATGGAGAGCCCTGCAGACCTCAGCAAGAGGATGATGGAAGGCGAGGAAGCAGACAGGAAGCCCAGACAGTACTGCCAGAAGTCTCACTGTGGTGTGGAAGAGCTGCACAGGACAAGTAGAGGGGGGATGGGAAGAGGCCGTGGGATTAGAATTCCATTTTAAAATGATGGGAAACTGGCACCTAGGGATTTATTCAAAATGCTCGTACATTTATTCATTTTGTAAACTTTGTCTCTCACTTATTTCATCTAAACCACCCACTGTACTTTTGAGCAATATGTTTACTATGGGCACTAAACTCAGTTTTAGTTTATTCCTTTCTTATAAACAGGAGTTTATTGAGCATTTACTTTATACCAACCCTGAAGCAAGGCCCCAGAGACAGAGACATGAGTTAGGTGTAGCCTGTAGGTTTGTGAGACATACAGTTTAGTTTACTTCACTGATTCTCTGACAAAAGACAGCTTTTTTCCCCCATTCACCTTTAGGGACATGGAGTCAAATCAGCTGTTTTTGATTTCTCTGACTCAAAGGGGAAGAAGTGCTACTGGCACTTATTGGGTAAGGGCAGAAATGCTGATAAACATCTTCCAGGGCCTGGGATGGGGAGCACCCGTGACAGAGAATACGCAATGTGTGTGTATAGTTATCTACAGGGCTCAGAGGGTAGGTGCTTGAATGTGGATAGAGAAGCTGAAGGTGAGGAGCTGATGGGAAAGAGGGGGACACAGGTATGTACAGATGTGATGTAACCCCATGTGACCCAAGCCAGGAGCCTCCAGGAAGTCAGAATAGAGGCACCATTGCTGGTAAGAGCAGAAGTATGAATGTAGCCCTAGAAACCATGCTAGATGCTTTGCATTTTGTCTAACAAGCGAGGAATGACTAGAGAATTCCACACGAGAGGAGCCAGATCCACATCCTTAAGAATGGTATTTTTTATTTAAAAAATCTTAATAATAATTGTTTATTTTATATTATGTGTGTGTGTATTTTGTGTGCTAGTAACTGAAGGAGCAGAGTCTTGACTTTAAGATGAAGTTTATAAACAAACCTGAGCTAGCCTGTGGTTCTCTTTGCATCTCTGTTGGATCTTGGCTCCAGGACCAGCTGTGAGCATCCACAAGACCTCAGCTTATAACTCTTACGTACCAGAGCTTCCTGCGGACGTTCCGAAGAGTCGAGGCCTCCAGATTTGAGAGCAGTGGCCTTCAGGCAGCCACGTCAGTTCCTCCTGATTGAGAGTTCTTACGTAGGTACTCTGGCCTCAGTGGCCTTTGCACAGAGCAAAGCTTCCGGGAAGTGTGCTCATGGGGAATCACAGGCACTGCTGCCTTGATCTGTGTGTGAACTGGTGCCCTCCAGTGAACCCTGTACTGTGTGCCCATGTTTTGCCTCCTCCAGAGGACAAACCTAGTGCATCGCTTCTCCTTCATCCCAGGGAGAAAGGTGGCTTTGCATAGTAAACGAAATTTAAAGGAGGCTTTGGCTCCCAAATCTGTATCCAGTACAGGTCACACTTTCAAGCTCCTTCCTGTTAGGAGGCTCTGACTGTATTGCCCAGGGAACAACTGGGAGGGACCCAAGACTTGCAGGCGGAAGGGACTGGAGGGGTCAAGGGTGGGGATCAAAGTTTTATCTAAGTTTCCATTGCTCAGGAAAGTCAGGGATGAGTGACAGGTGAGACAGTTCCACCTGGAAAATTTCATTGCTAATTCTCCCATCAGGAGAGAAGCATGGAGACACATTTGCTTGTTCAATGGACATATCTTAATTCTTTGTGTAAGCAAGAGTGGGGTTTGGGTAGGGCCTAGGAAATCCTACCTATGATGGGGAAGGAACAACTTCCTAAAGAAAATACAGGCACACTGGCACATCGGTGGTTAGCAGAGTTCCCTACAGGTGGAGTCTGTGAAATTGGCTTAAGAGCTGTGAATCCACAGCCTAGGACTATCCCTATCTGGAAATGAAGAAAAGCCATAGGCCTGGAACTTGATCATAGTTGAGTCCACGGGAGAAGCTAGATCTGATTGCCAATACTTTCTTCTGTCTCCTTCCTATAACGACTTCATCATAAGTACAGAATTCTCTGGTTTCAGTTTTCCCATATGCAAAATGAAGGGATTGTCAAACTAAAGAACTTCTGGTGTTCCTGGTGGCTTTGACCTATCTATTAAATTCCAACTTGGCCAGGGTGTCAGTCACCCACCTGTAGAACTAAGAAAATTAATTTTACACCCAGCTTCCCCTTTTACTGAAAGAAAAGGTCTCAAAAAACCAAATATATAGGGTTTTTCTTTTTGCAATAGATAAAATTTTTCAATTTTTATTTGTACTTCTTAATTAATTCATTGTATTGCATGTGTTTAAAGTTATAAATGATATAAACTGTTAGCTTATAAACCCTGCCTTTCCCACTTACATCTCATGAGTCAATAGTCACACTTCTCCTTCCCAGCTTCACCTCCAGTATATGTGGTTTTGTGTATTTTCTTAATCAGTGGGCTGCTTCTGCATTCCTCTCACAACTGCCCACAGCTTCACTATCCTCAGAGAGACGGCACTTTGTGAATCTGAGAGTTAGTTAGCCCTTCCTTGAAATTTTTATGGTAAACCATAGGTCTCAGCTCCCCAAAGTGATTTTTATGTTTGTTCATTTTGGGAGATGCCTTAGAGATGAGTATTTGCAATATCTTGCAGCAATTAACCTCTGGTAGGGTTGCTTTTTAAATTATCTGAAAGATTTGTTTCTAGGTGTGGAGAGGTGACTCAGTACACCTGCTGCTCTTTCAGAGGACTGGAGTTCGATTTCTAGCACCCAAGTTGGGTGGTTATAGCCCCTTTGACTCCAGCTTCATGGGATCCAGCACCCTTCTTGTGGTCTCTGTTGGCATACATATGTGTGTACACCCATACACACATACACACAAATGAAATAAAATAAATTTCAAAAAAAGTTTTTTTATATAAAGTAAATTATATACTTGCGTGAAAATAACCTTGTGTAACCTGGCACAATATAATTAATAAAAAAAGAAATAAGAAAAAAAATGTTTTTGGCTATACCAAAATGGTAAGGTTATAATCCCAAGACTAATTACTGTGGCTATGTCAAATAAATTAATTACTGAGTCCTTTTTACTTTTATACATTCCATTAATTGATATAATTGCCTACATTAAATAAAAGGCATCATACTTTTTTGAGAGATAATAAGGGATGGCAGAAAGATGACAGTGTATATAGACATAGACAAAAGTGTTAATATGTAGAATTCTCATTTAAAGCACATTAGCTTGTTATATGGCACACTGATGCATTTCTTATTGGCCCCTTGGTCACTGATGCCAGTGAAATAGGTCTCTAAGAAAGTCAAAGGACGGAGCAGCTAGTTTGCTGGGCCCCCTATGAACTCAAGTCCATGTTTCCTCCATTCCAAACACCAGGAACTGTGAGACCCTTCTGACCCCCTTTCTGTGGACCCACCACTGGGCTTTTGTGTCAGTTAATGAGCTCGGAGTCATTTAGAAATATGCACTGTGCTCCACAAAAGGAAATAGTAATATAATCAGAAATGATTATATTTCAGCACTTCAGCACTATTGCGACTATTAATGTCCATTATCACTATATTACCTGAAATGTGTTTAACAATCACAGTCACTAATCAGGGTGCCTGTCCTGGAAAATGTGCATTCTCTCCGTTTGGATCACACTAGGTATTGTGCCATTTTGCTGTTTTAAATGTTTTTAAGATAATTGGAACCTGCTACCTCAGACTTTGAAAAGTAATGTAGCAGGTGAAGCCCTGAGAGGTTCAAAGCCAGTGCTTCCATCAGGGAAATTATGCAGTTCTCATGCAAAATGATTATAATATTATTCTATGATTACATGGGGGCTGGGGGGTAGTCTGGTTCTGTTAGACTTTTGAAAGTAGCAAATTGAATCCCATCCAAGTAATCAGAGGTTATGAAGCCCCAGCACAGTACGTTTGCACTTGTTGGAGGCTCTGTCTCCAGAGTCCTTGAACCCTTTGCTGACCACTTGGGGCAGACATGGAGTGCCAAGGAGTTCATTCCCTGCCAGTAACCCTCAGCCAAGGACAAATGGAAGTTGAACACAATGTTCCAACTTCCTGGCCTCTCTGAGGAGACAAGAGGAAGATGTACTCCCCTTTGCTCTCCAAGGCTCCTCGTGGGCTTAGCTCACCCACCCACACTCTATCGTGTTCAGCGGTGGCACTTTCCATTGGCTCCCTTCCCTTTCTACCTTACATCCCCAGAGCGCTTCTGGAGCATCCAATAAGGCACTTCAAATAAGGCGCTTACCTCCCATCCCTTTTCCAGTTCTGCCTGACAGGAGAGTCCACCTGACCTCCGCATCTCCATTCTCTCTTTCTGGAGTCATCTAGAGTCATACGTTCCCTACCCTATTTGTGGGGGTCCTTGGCAATACCTGGATACCTTGGCATTTTAAGTCATCATCTTGAAAAATGAAAACACAGTGTTTCTTTGGGTCTGGCAGGTGGCAGGCATAATTTCTTTTTCCCCACCTCTTCTCTTAAACATCACTACTCCATTCAAGTGAGGCAAGATGAATTAATCCAGGCCGTATGTAAAATGCCCAAGATCAATGCCCTCCCTCTGAACATGTATCCATGTACTCTTAGATAATTTATGTATAGTTTTAATAGATTTGTCAACAGCGGCCCTTCTTCATCTAACAGGCTGTTTGCAGACAGACCACTTAATTTGCTCCTCAATGGTATTTTTCATACATGGTTGCTGCTCGGCCGACAGATACCAGATGATCCCATTATAAACACATTTGACATGGCTTCTGCTGAGGGGATGGGCATACTCAAGGTCTGCTACACTGTGTAGAGCAGTTCACGCCCCCCTCACACACACACACACACACACACACAATAGTCTGAGAACAGGCACTGAGCCTGTAGTCACCAGCAGTGCATGTATTACTAATGAGAGTTGAAATCTGCCACTGGAACTGAGGGAGTGGTCACCTGCTAGCACCTCCCACTTCTTACCTGTCTCTGCAAGAGAGAGTTTAGCCCACCTTCCTAGCCCACAGCCTAGCCTTGGGGCAGGTAAGGAGTGTCAGGTGGAGCATTCTGCACCAGTAATAGATGGAACACAATGAGAATTATCCTCGCATCTTGGTAGACAGGTCTGAGGTGCTTCCCACAGCTCTTTAGAGGGTGTTCTGTAGGACTAAGTCCATCTTGCCCACAGTGGCAACCTGCTTGCTAATATACTCACCGTTATTTTCTCCTGTCTTTTCTTGAATCCCCATTAGCTCATAATGCTTCCTGAATTAACTCCCAAGAAGAGAATTAAAATCTAAATCCTTATTTCAGGACATGGGTCCTTCTGAGTAACTCCCTATCAGTCTGTTCTTCGGGATTCTCTGAGCCTCCAGTGACAAGCCTCTAGCCCAGAGTTCTCCCACCACCACACACAGTCAGTCCGGCCAGCAAATTAGAGAGAGGTGGGTAAAAAATTGGGGCAGAGGCCAACTGGATCTGCTTCCAACTGACTCAAGTGTTTGACTCAGAGATGAAGGAGCTCTGTCCAGGTCATCAATTTGGAATGAAGACTAGAAATGGGAGGTGGTAGCTAGGTAATGCCAAGAGTACACTCTATAGAGGGAGTAATGTTCCCTTCCTTCTAAATACTAATGGGGGTGCAGATGAGTTGCTTGAGCCATTTCTGTCCATTGTGGTGATTGCAAGATGTTGCCCAGTATTCCAAAGGAAAAATGTTCTCTGTGTATGGCAATCTTTGCCACATTTCCTCACAACAGAGGGAGCAGCATCACCTTCTAAATTTTCTCAATGGAGTACGATGTGTGTAATGTGTAATAAAATATAAATAGGCCTTTCAGAAGCATCTATGTGTTTCGTTTTATCAACCTTTAGATGCGTTAAAGCCAAGTACAGTTTTATATGAATTCTAGATGATATGTAGTATTTTTATTTGCTACTTCATTGCTAAATGTTTCATATAAAACTGAAGGAGAAAAAAATACACAGTCCCACATACAAAAGAAGAAGCAGATGGCTAAATGTGACCGTGGGAAGAGGCAGAGAATTAAGGGCCCCTCCTTGCTGGAGAGGGACAGAAGTAGAGTAAGTCACTCATTAGGCGTTTGCTTGCACGGTATTGGGAGTAGACGATTAGTCTTCGTAAGAATCTACAGGTGTCTTTGCTATTTTTTTTATCCTTTAGATGTACATATAAATGAGTATGTATTATTTATAGATGTCTTTGAATTTAGAAACATCAAGCTTAAAAAGAAGTACAGCAAGGAGTATTTGATTCAATGCTCACTGGAGAGTGGAGAAGGGGCTTTCTGCAGGAAGGCTGTGCTGTTGCCGAACCTTTTGCGAGAGACTTTCCTACTAGCTCTTTGGTGACAGTTCAAGTGTAGAAAGATTCTCGTGTGGAAGAGAACACAGGAGCCAAGGAACTAGGAGAGTGGGGTCACATTCTGTCTTTTCTCCTGGCTAGCTGTGTGACCTTGAGCCTATGCTGCACACTTCCTTGCAGTTGTTTTTCCCTGCCTGCACCAGGACCCCATCCATGGCAGTCTATGGTCTTGACACTGGATGCACTCCCACATGCTGCCCTGGGCGTGGCCTGACTCACAGTCAATGCTTTAGTTTGCACAAGAGCAGTGAGATTGGTGAGCCATCGTGGGGTGGTGTGTGTGTGTGTGTGTGTGTGTGTGTGTGTGTGTGTGTGTGCACGTGTGTCCCACCCTCCTCTGCACATGTACATGTATAATACTGGAGATTCATCTCAGGGCATTATACACACTAAGCACGCTAAGCACTCAACCACTGAGCTATACCCCCAGCCCAGCTCCATGGTTTTCAGAGGATCCCTGAAGCCCTGGAACCAGCCATGCCACTTACCTGCACATGTTGGTAGCGATCAGGAAAACCCGAGTCAGCCTCCCATTCTGTTTTCATTTCCTCGGCAGCTTCTACATCGGCCAAGAAAAACAGCATACTTACAGAAATTCCTGGTAATAACTGCTTTCTGCTTGAGTATGGAGAAACATGCCTGTCTGTGGTTTATTTTTTGAATGGATAATTCATCATATCTGGATAAAAAATCTCATAATCTCCATAGACTTTCTTTCACAATTTTGTTTCCTTTGAGAGTATAGAACAACCTCAGATCCATTCAAGCAAAATGACTCTTCAATGGCATAGAAAGCAGTGCTTCCCAGGTCCATTCGAGGCTAAAAGGGGAGGGAGGGTTCTCCGCTGCTGGCCTTAGAGTCTTAGGCTCTGGGCCTGGACTTTGATTTACCAGTTGCTGGGGATGGTATGAGGCCAGAGACTCAACCTGAACATTAATGAACTCTCAGAACACCATGATATTTACTGCTATTGGCCCTTCCAGACGGATGACACTAAGGCGAGCGGGAAAGGTGAGCTGAGACTTAGACCCAATTGTGCTAGAGCAGCGGTTCGCAACCTCCCAAATGCTGATATGCCTCATACAGTCCCAACCTTAAAATTATTTTCCTTACTATTTCATAATTATGATTTTGCTACTGTTGTGAATCTTAATGTAAATATCTGTGTTTTCCAATGGTCTTAGGAGACTCCTGTGAAAGGGGTGTTCTACTACCAAAGGGGTCACGACCCATAGCTGTCTTAGATGGTAAATCTTCTACCTATAATACAGACTTAGCTAACCTGAAACAGTGCATCTGAGACATGAAACTCCAATTGTGCCATGCAACCTATGAGCCAGACTAGAGACCCTAAACTTACAGAAGGACCCAGGCCTCTCTTTATCTCTTTGAGGACGTAGAAATATACAGAGCCTGACACCTCCTGGGCAGTACCCTATGAGGCTCCTTTCTGCCAATGTTCCTCTTCAAAGCTCTTAAGAAGTCAAGGCCTAGGGAGGTGTAGGATGCTGTGGGACCTTGAGCAGTACCAGGTGCAGCTAAACCAAGGTAACCCGTTCCAGACCCTGGAAGTAGGCTGGAAGGTCGCCTAGCCCTTCTGTTTCTATACTGTCTCCAGCCCCCCTGACATACCCAGATGTATTCCTAGAGCTTCCTGGTGCTCTAGCTACTTGAGTGCTTGGGGTGTGGACTGCAGGCACCACTAAATAACCAAGTAAGTGTTCCCAGGGGAAGATAGGCTTTTGATGAGATGAAGCGACTGCTCTCATTGGGCCCAGATCTAGTCATGCTTGTGGCTGGATGTGAGTTCCCCTGAGACTGATACCTGGTGCTGAGGTGTACCTACTGCTGAGGTATGGCTGTTCTGCAAAGCTCAGCTGAGCCTAGCCAGAGCCAGGGCCCCCTGAGAACAGACTAGAGGCCAGCTTGCCTGTCTGTGGGTTGCTTTCCTTCCATGGCTTTCCCCCTGCCTCCTGGCCTACTGTTTGGTTTCATTCCCCAAGACTCTTCGGCAAATCTTGATTAAATGTTACAGCCTGGCCCCAGGAGCTGTCAGGGGGAATCCGGGGGAGAAACTTGTCTATCGTTGAGTCAGAGCTTTAAAGAGACAGCACCCCCGAGAGCCCCGTGAAACAGGAGTGGGCATGACCACTGCACTACTACCTAGATGGGCCTGGACAAAGCAGGGGTGCCATGTGTCTCCCTACACAAGAAAATAAAGGAGCTCACACCCACCCTGGTCTGCTTGGTGCAGCAGCAGCTGGCCTGCCTGTCCATGAATTAGGGATGTTGGTGCTGCCCCGCCTCTCAGGGCACTTGAGGCGGTCTAATGAGGCAGAGGAGATGCAGAAACGCTCCAAACAGTCCACAGTGCCAGGCAAATGTGAGGCGTCATCATGAAAAGCTTAAATTTATGGGTCTGAAGGAGAAGCAACATCTGGGAAGGAATTATTGCAATTTAAAGGGAGGATGTGGGACTGTTTATAAGTGCAGAATCTGGAAGCAATGTCTGGTTTCTTTTTTTTTTTTTTACAAACTAATTTGTATTCCAGTCAGAAAACTCTGGTGTGACTATCTTCCAGATGTTCAAAAGAAAATTGTAGAAGATGAGTTACATCTTGGATGCATTTTCTGTCTTTCAATAGGCTTCACTGAGCATCTACTATATGCCAGGTGTACCCCTCTGCTGACATCTTTGGGCAAGTCAGGCTGTATTAAGTCCAGTCGGTGCTTTCAGTGTCCCCACATTGTGGAGACTTTAGGAAGTGCAAAGGTCCTGCCCCAGTGACAGAAACATCTATATAACCATGTGATGGGGACAGAGGTTGTGTGCTGCCATTGAGTGGTATGACTGAGTTGGGTGCATCATTGTGAATTTCTGAAGGGTAGGCTGTTTAACGGGGAAAATAGTTTGGGTGTGATCAGCAAACTTTACTTCCTGAAATGCTTCAGTCTAGATTTCTAGCAGTTTCCAGTAGCATAATAGGATCCATTCAAGACATGAGCACCCCATTTTCTTTGTGTCTACATTCTTTTCACTCCAAGACAATGAGTCTAAGGAATGGTGCCACTGATGCCAGGTTGGCCTGTTTGGAAGGCTACATGGGTGGCACATGTGCTGATAGTGTGACAGTCTTGTGTTTTCAGGCAGTGTCTGTGCTTCAGACTGTCCTGGGAAACTTCTAGGAGGAGGGGCAGATGAGTGTCCAGTTACTGAGAAGAGCTGGGGAGTCTGAGATCAGGACACTAGGAAGAGTACAATCTCTGTAGCAGCCACAAAGCCACCTCCGGGAGCCTGCTGTTGTCATAAGGCTGGTGTGACCTGGCTCAAACTGACACCACAGAATGCCACAGTCTGGGAGGTTTCATCATTGAAAATGACATCATGGTTCTGCAAGCTGGAGAGTCCCAGAGCAGTCCTCAATAGGCAGCTTCTAGAGGAGTGCTCTGCTGACCTCAAGCTGAAACCCTCACGGGGAGATGTCGGTGGATACCTGTTAATGACGCTCCATCTTTTATGAAGGTACCAGTTCAAATGTTGTGTCAGGTTGGGTCCACAGTTAAAACTGCTGCTGTGAATGAAGTCCCTACCTTCAAATACAGTTAGGTAGGGCGTGAAGGCTTCAACATAAATGGGTTTGGGGACACACAAATCAGTCTGTATAATAAGATGAGAGATGAAGTGGCCAAATTCAAGCGTCAGTAGTATAAGCCAATGATAGCTAATGTGTCTGCTTAGCATTCTGAACAGTGAGTGTTCTGTGTGTCACAGAGGAGAGAGGGAGAGAGGAATCGGGGTTTTCATGAAAGGCAGGTGGTGAAAGTCGTGCCCTGAGATAATCTAAAATATTGGGGTATTTTTGTACACAGTCAGATCACGAACATCTATTGTCTTTGTCTCGATGGAGAGAAAGAAGGACAAAAAGTTGACCCAAGGATGGGTAAAGATTGGTCCCTGGAGTTAGGAGAGGGTGAAAAAAATTCTCACACATCAATGCCTTCTGGCTCCGAAGCACTCTGACAAAAATCTTCCTCTTCAGAACTTAATTCCTCTTATTAGGAAGAATTTAAATGTCATTTAAACTCAACTTTTGTCTTGTGGGGCAGAGGATGATAATGAAGAGTCTGAGTGGGGAATGCTGGGTTAATCATCTTACTGATTGCAAAGAACTGAAGAGAGTTGCTCACTGTTGACAAGCCGGAAGCAGGTGGAGGAGGGGAACTTTGAAGCCGCCGGACCCAATCAGGATGTTTGGGGGCAGAGTGAGGTGTAGATTCACCATGGGCTGACTGAAATGAGGGTGGTCCCTACACCTTTTCTCTCCTTTTGTTCAGTTCGGGTGGTGACTGTGCAGCAAGCATGGGACCCCTCTAGGATCCTTAGTGACAGGCCCATCCATCCTCTTCCAGACAAAGGTACAGAAACCCCCAGAGTTGCAGTTCGGTCTCCTGTTCCCTTTCTATGTGACTTGGGATGCCTCTTACTTGCTGAGAACCTCCGTTTCCTCGCTTGTAAAACGGGGACTGATAAAAGTACTCAGTTCATCAACTTGTTAGGAAAGGTAAAGGAGAAAATGTGTGGGAGCTGCATTTTGCAAACCTCAAGCATCGTGGAAATTTTGTTATTTCTCTAAACAGGCAGCATGGCCCCAGCAGACACAAGCTTGCTTTGAAGCATACATGTCCACAATAAAGCTTGCCAGGCAGGCCGTCACTAGCAGTTGAAAACAAGTCATGGATCTCATCAGTGGCCAACTCTGGACCTTAATGGAAATGGGAAATCTCTGCGTGATGCCGGGTGGACTTTCAGAGTGTGCTCCGTCTTTGCCTCCCCACTCTCCGTTTTAAAAGCAGAGCCTTCCGGACCCCTCGGCCCAGTGAACTGTTGTGAACTTAATGGATAAACCTGATGCTTATTTTTGTATTGGCAAGATGCCTGCAGGCTTTGGTGAGCCTATGGTTGATATTATTAATGGATGGCCTGTTTTTCTGTCTTCTTGAGAGAAGGCAAGTATGAATGAGTGTTCCCTCTACGGGATGTGTTTGGAGTGGATGTCTGAGCCCCGTGCCAAGGCTGCTGGGGAATCCTGCATCCAGGCTGGCAGGAGGTAGGCTCGAGGCTAGTTTTCTCCTTTCAGCTTATAGCCTCCAGCTCCTTTCCTTTGGTTTCCAAGAAAGAGGGAATCTCTGTTCCCTAGCCAGCCAAGGGGTGTTGGACTGCTGAGTGCTAGAACCGTAATTGGGGTGTATGGTCAAGAGTCAGGCATAGCTGCTTTCTGATCCTGTATCAAACTGGAGACTCCCTAATTGGTTTCTCTTCTCTGCAGGCAGTTTCTCTCCAAAAAAAAAAAAAAAAAAAAAAAAAAAGTGTCTTTTATAAAGATGTTAAAAACTCCTAGGGCCCTTGTTTATAATTCTCTGGCTATCAGTTTGGTTCGTGTCAGGAACCATCTGTACTTACAGATTTTGAGTTGAAATGGCTCTCTGACTTAGATTTTGAAATCTCTCAGCATTTAACCCAAACAGCCCATTCTGGTTTCTTTTCATAATAGTCTTTGTCTTGTCAAAGTCAGTCTCATCTGTTAAGTACCCTGGGAGGTGACGGTTATAGATCTCATTTACAAGGAGTGACATTACCTGGTGTGATTTTTTTTTTTAAGAGAGTCCTCTGTACTTTTGTTTTTTAATGTCATTTTTGTTAAGATTGGAAATTGTCCCCTAGTAATTCAATATAATGGAAGAGAAGGGATCAGTTTGACCTGAAATAACCAGAATCAAGTCCCCAAGGGCGATATTATTATCCATCCAAAGACGGTCCCCCAGGCCATGATCCTCTGAGACCGAAGGGTTTACAATGTTGTTTTTTGGATCAGAATTATTACCAGAGCCAGACATAGCAATGCACTTCTTGAAACCCAGCATTCAGGAAGCAGAGACAGGAGGATCTCTGTGAGTTTGAGTCCAGCTAGGTCTACATAGCCAACTCTATGTGTGAAAAGACCCTTTTTAACACAACAAAATATTACTAGAAAAGGATTATTCGCTTTTGATTGATAATTTGGTGGGGGGGGAGGACTGGAAAGATGGCTCAGCCATTAAAGGCTAGGCTCATAACCAAAAAGATTTTTTTAATTTTTTAATTAAAATCTCATTAACATCATTTTCTTCCTTCCCTTTCCTTCCTCCACTCCCTCTCAAAATCAAGGCCTCCTTCTTTAAACACACACACACACAAGCACACAATGCCTAAATATATAAATGCAACCTGCTCCATACATTTAGAATTACTTACATTATGGCCGAGCATGTGATATTGGATAACCAGTCAGGAGGCTCCTCCCTGGAAAAGGCTACTTCTCCTGCTCAGCATTCCTTAGCTGCCTGTAGTTCTTTGTCTATGAGTGAGGCCCTGTGGGATTTCTCCCTTTACATGTTAGCATGTCTGTTGGATTGTCATTGTTCAGGTTTTTGTTTAAGCAGCCATATTGCTGAGGTGTCATGAGCGAGGCTTCCCTGTCATTTCTTGGAGACACAATCTCACAACAGACTCCCTGGTCCTCACCATGTCTCTGCCTCCTCTTCTGTAATTCTCCCCAAACCTTAGGGTCTGGCGTTGTGTTGTATGTGTATCCGACAGGCTAGGCACCCCACGCTTACTTGTTCTCTGCATTTTAACCAGTTGTGGTTTTCTATAACCGTCTCCCTGTGTTGCAATGAGACATTTCTTTGATGAAGGGTGAGAGCTATACTTATCAGTGGTCGAAGGGTAAATATTTAGAATGCAGTTAGGAATTATGCTCATTAAGTCAGGTGGCAGTAGTAGGTTCTCCTCTAAGATCCCCAGCCTTATTAGCCCAGGTTAATTGGCTAGATTTC
The DNA here is from genome assembly GCA_019843855.1 of Hylomyscus alleni. Classification (NCBI taxonomy): domain Eukaryota; kingdom Metazoa; phylum Chordata; class Mammalia; order Rodentia; family Muridae; genus Hylomyscus; species Hylomyscus alleni. Next base: position 16,837 of record JADRCC010579019.1, read on the forward strand.
TGGTACCAGCCATGCTTTCCCCTCTTGTTAAGTACCATTGGTTTGTGCCAAGAGATGAGCATCACTATTGCACCCTTAGGGCCATTCACACCATGCTGGCCGTCATCGTGGTCCGTAAGTATAGAAATAGCTTTCTGATCATTGAAACTGGCTTTCTAATAACTTAAAATCATTTTCTATGCCAAGTTGCTCATTAAGGCAGAGTGTGCATGAATGAGTGGGTGTAATTTGTAGACCATCTAAGAAGAGCTGATGCGTCACAATCTATTGTGTGCTGCTGTGGTGTGGGAGCTACGGACCTGAGAGTCAAGTATCAAGTTACTATCTGTCTTCAGTACCAGATCTGACTGCAAGGGTATGGAGGTTGGACAGAATGAAAAGCAGCAAGAAAGGAAAGATATGATAAATAAAACCACTGAAGCAGATTGGGGCCAGATGTAAGCTAGGAACAGCTAACAACCCTGTAAGGGAGGAACCTAGTGGGATGG
>JADRCC010579020.1:0-15275 GCA_019843855.1 Hylomyscus alleni
CCTCATTGGCATTTCTCTTTTGTTGAGTAGGATGTTTTGTGTTTTCATTTTTCCTGGACCATACAATTTAAGCCCTTTATTTTGTGTTGCAGTTAGACAGGTTACAAGACCAGGATATAAGCACAGAGAACATTATAAAACTACCATTTTTAATCAAGCCCAAGACGCTGATGCTTTGGGCCAAACCTGAGCAGTGGAAATCCTCAGAATAGATCTATTTCTAGAAATATTTGTGAAGACACTCCTTCTTTTCTTTTCTCTCTCTGTTTTATATACACAACAGTTCTGACAATTCTTAATTAAAAGCGAGGAGTTTTTAAAGCTTAGAATAAGTTGATAGAGCATGCATAGTCAAGTTAAGCATAAAGATCCATTCCCTGACACTCTTCTGCTAAATTGTATTAGGAGATACATTGTAGGCTAAGGTTTTTCAAAATCAGAAATTTCTATTTTAATAAGCTTAGTAGGGGCTCTTTCTGTAGGACAGTCATTGGTCTTGTGCTTTGTTGTGGTTGGTAATGGCATTTCTTTCTAATGGACGGTAATTTTATATAAAATATGTAAAGAGATTAAACACATGTGTGCAAATGCCCACAGGCACAGTGTGGAACTCCCATGAGGCAAATGTTATGTGTCCAACTAATGGAACTATCTTCATCGCAAAGTAGAACAAAAGCACATCTTCCTTGGAGAAGAGTTGCTTACCGTACTGGAAAGAAAGGTACCAAGTGGCTACCATCTTATTATGCCCACTGTTGTGATTTTAAACACACACACACACACACACACACACACACACACACACACCAGAATGGACACCTGACATTTTTATATTTTGCAAGTCATGATTGGTTCCCCACCTATTTGGAGCACCCCGCAAAGGTGTTCCTCATCCGGGTTCCTCTCAAGGGATTCTTTTCCTTGGGTTTGAGTCAGTCAGACTCATGGAGAGATGGCTGCTGTTGAAGAGACCAAACCTTGCTGAAGGGGTAGTGAGACAAGCAGAGTTAAGTAGACACTGAGGCACTGCCCCCAGGGAACAGTCATAGTAGACTAACATTTTGGCCTTGAATTATTGCTGTGGTAATTAGCACGCTTCTCTCCCACCTGCCCCACTAATGGCATGCCAGGCCCGTGACGTCCTTTTTTTTTTTTTTCTTCTCTTTTTCCAAGACTTGTCCTGAGACGAAAGCCAGGGGAAAATGAAGTGAGAATTAGATGAAAGCCGCTGTGCGCTGCCGAGTGCTGAGCCTACATGAGCTGCGGGATCAAGGGGTAGCGCAGGTAAAGCTCAGCTACAGTTGCTGAAAGTAAGCAGAGCATCAGAATCCTGTTCCTCTCCGATGGATGCTGTCTGCTTCCAGCGAGGGTCACTGGTGCTGCTGCTAGGCGCTCTCTGAAAAATCAAGGATAAAGAATAAATAACTGTAAGCCTTACTGGCTCAAACAAATTATTTTCCAGTTGGTCGACAGAGTGCTAAGTGAAAGGCAGCGAGCTTGAACATGAACGTCTTGATGGGTGATCAGTGTCCGCCACTTTCTCTGTCCAGAAATCTCCTAAGGAGACACATTGAGTCTGAGTAACTCTCCCCGAGTGCACAGAAAGGCACATAGGAAGGATATTTGCGGCCCCAGAGTGGTCCAGATTTTCCTGGATATCCTTGGAGTGGTATGTAATTAATGAACCTTGGGTGACATTGTACTTTATATATGAAAGACGTATTTTATACAACCTAGTTATTAAACAGGAGTTCTGTATCACGAATGGTAGAGAATTTGATGCCTATTGGTTGCCAATTATTTGAAAGTTGGTAAACTTTAGACAGTTAACACCAAAACAGGTGTTTTCCTTTTTATTTTTTTACAGGAATATTCTAGTACAAGTGTCATACAAATGTGGGAATTATTTTTACCAGAGTACTACATGTTCAATTAATAGCATGTTGCATTAATATCATCAAAGCAACTATTACCCTTAAACATGAGAAGCACAAAGCCAGAAAAAGACAGACTTCCAGCTAAATTTTCATTTGCTGAATCACACCCTATTTAAACATAGCATCCAGCCCTGTGGCCATTAGCAACCACAGTGAACCTGTCACAGAATCACATGTGGCTATTTCTTCTTTCCTAGTGGGAGTGCTGAAAACTCAGGATCTCTTTGGGAAATTCAGTTTCCTTCTTGAAGATGTCAGGGAAGCCATTTGACGCACTTTTAATTATAAGTTATTTTGGATGTTCAAAGTTCCTTCCAGGACACGCAATCAAAGAGAGTGAAACATTGCTAGTCATTCTAAAGAATTTTATTGGAATTTTACTCCTTAAAAACGCATATAAAAACTCAGCTTCTTACAGTGTATCCAAAATGACATCGGCAACCTTGTTAATAGTGTGACTCACCCACTGAGTTCTTAGTGTGCACTGGACACTGTTGTATGCACTTTATATGGTTATGGTATTTTATATATTTTTATTTTATGTGTACAAGTGTTCTGCTGTGTATGTGCTCCACATGTCTATAAAGCTGAGGAGGACAGATGACAGGGTTGGATCCTCTGGAACTGCAGTTATAATGGTTGTGCATCATGTGGATGTTAGGAACTGAACCTAGGTCCCCTGCAAGAACAGTAAGTTCTCTTAACTGCTGAGCTATCTCTCCAGCTCCAATTACAGTTTTTAAAAATCCCCTCTCTAATCACTATGGGGAAAATGCCGACATTTGCTCTATCTGAAGTGCAAGTTTAGGGATGGTCACAGACAATAAATAGTGTGTGATGAGGGAGACTCAGACGTCACATGCCAAGGGCTTTTAGGTAAGATATAACTATGTCATTGTTCCAGCTGATTAAGTGCCTTGCAATCTAAAGTCTGAAGTCTCTAAGAACTAATACAAATAGTAAATGCTACATTTGAAAATAGAAATGACTCTTCAGTTTCCAAGCAACTCTGTGGAGTCTTTTTATTTTTTTTTGTAGAAATATTTTAATCTTGAAGGCACATCATCTTTAAAATAACAGTGAATATTGACATTAATTACCTATAGCCTCGGATGTTGTGAGGCTTGACTCAAGCTTGGAATCTAATATGGTTGAACCTTCTCCCATGTGAATGATATGTTTGTGAGCTTGGTTATACATATGTGTGTGTCTGTGTTTATGGAGAAGCATGTGGAAAGATATAAGGATAAAATTCTTTATCTAGGAATAGTGAGAAAGGTGGAACACTGTGTGTTGTCTGTCACAGTATATGGGGAAACCTGAAAAGAGAGAATTAGAGAAAAATCAAGGAAAACAAAGACAAGAAAGCAAGCATAGATAATTATTAGAATATGAATTACAGGACCTCTGGCGTAGGTATTAGAAACATAGGTTTTGTCTGTTCTGACAGTGGCTTATGGTGGTTCCAAGGATACTTTTTTTCTAGTTTTGCCTCTATAGAATAAAGAATGCTGTAGTTCTTTTGACTTTTTTGAAGAGTTGCTATGGTGATGAAGTGACATGGATCCAGGTGTTTTGAAAACATCTTGGGTTATGCTTGCCTAAGCATGGCTCTGTGTGTTCTATAGCCACTTTTGGTATTGACGATGAAAATCAGAATGTAAAAGAAAAAAAATAGTCTCACATTTAGATATCTTCTACCAATATTTCCTCTGATTTGTTTTGTTGGTTTTAAAATGAGTGTAACTTCTGCTTTTAGATAATTGTCTTGTACACAGAATATATTTTAACTAAACAACAAATTATAAAGGGTTTTAAAGACTTAAACATTTAAATATATCCAGAAGAAATAAGTTAAATAGAATATTACTACATTAAATTGTTTTACTATAGTTAAAATTTCCAACTAGTCATAATAAAATCCATACACTAAGGTTAAGAAAATGGATTTTTTTTGTAATAAATAAGTATGCTGTTTGTACTGGCACATTAAAATGTTAACATCACTTAGTTTGTAGTTAAGAATTTCACTGGCTTAGCAATGTAGTAGTAGTATATTCTCTTCTAATGCACACAGATAAATGTGGCTTTCTCATCATCAAAAAAGTTTCTCTAAGAAAAAATGGAAACTATTACATAAAACTATTATTGGGGCCAAAGCAGAGATCAGCAGATCTTTGGAGTCCAGCCCTAGTAGGTATATTTATACCACAGTTCCTGCATCTGTGGCTCGGGCAACACGGCATCAGAGAGGGTGCTGTGAAACCGTTTCTGCTAGAAAGGGCAGCATAAACAGAACCCTAACAATGACAACATCCATAAGCAGACAGGATAATATGGAAAGGGGGAAAATCTCACTGAGTACCACCCTTGTACAAGGAACTACAGGCAACTGATGACTGCCAAGAGCAGAAGAGTCAGCCTCTCCTAGAGATGAACCATCTAATTGACTACCCAATATAAACTGGTCAGCCCTGAGACGATATACACACAACCAACAAGGATGAACTCAGTAGGTTATGTTTATAATTTTGGGCATATATACACAGACATAAAACTGTAATAATTGGGAACACACACACATATGTACACACACACACACACACACACACACATATGGGGAGAGAAGAAGCTCTCAATTTGAGAATAGAGAGAGAATGAGTTTGAAAGAGGAGACTTGGGAGGGTCAAGAGGTGGAAAAGGAAAGGAGAACATGATATAATTATATTTTAATGAAAATGTATAAAAATAAAATAAAAAATTATCAACAGTGGCCCTTTACCAAATGAACACCAAACAGTTAAACTCTGTCACTAGGTTTCATGCATAGAGGATAGATATGGCTTCGAGCTATTTGCAACTACGTCGTGGCTATGCTATCTTTATCTTTCTATAGTCTACCTGTACTTAACACAAGAAACAAGGAAACAAGCATTCATCTCAAGGGATAGGTGGAGGGCCTGTGGGAATATCTGGCTCAGATTGAAGTATGAGTATATACAGACATATACATAAACATGCACATATAAACTTGATAATTGATATTGCATTTGGATATTGATTAATTTAATTAATTGGGTACACAGAAAGTAGCAGTTAAATTTAAAAATAAATCAATCATTATGCCTTTCTGAGAAGACAGAATATTTGGCAGAAAGCTAAAACAGATTGTAGTGTACTCCACATTTCCTTTGTGAGTCGGTGGTTTCCCAGAGTCACACCATACATCAGCCTATATCTACAACCCCATTATTGTATGAGATGCTGCTGGGCAAAGGTTATGTGTCTTGAAGGCATGCTAAGGGAGGAAATAGTTGTAGACAGCAAAGAAAGCTAAAACCAAAGCTTCTAACAGATGTCAGTAGACAGTACTTGCTTGCAGCTGGAAACGCAAAGTAAAAGCACATTATTTAGACACAGGAAGGTGTTTGTCAACTCACCTATAAGGGTTAAGAAGCCCTTTGTCCCACCTCGAGCTTCAGGATTTGGTGGTAAAGGGAGCATGAGACTTGTCTCTTTGAACTGTAGTTAAGACTTCATGTGTGCGTAAAAATTTTCACTTTAAATACAAATGAAACAAAGTGGAAATTAGATTAAAATCTGTGTAAGATAACATTTGCATTTCATTTTCTATGATTTCCCTGTGCTTCACTGATATTTAATAATTATGATGTTGGTCTTCAGAGATGTTTCCTCTAGAGAGAAAGGAATTGGGAAATGGAATTTTATTTATTATATAGATAGATGGGAGTTTACTGGGCTGAGTTTTTTTTTTTTTTTCCTAGAAGCTCTGGAATTTTGTTGTTACCGTTATTTAGTTTTATTTTAAGAGTCAGATTGTCACAGTTTAGCCTAGGCTGGCCTTGAACTTATCATCTTCCTTCATCAGCTTCTGAAATTACAGGAATGAGCTACATTTCAATTATAGAACTTTTGTATCAGTCAGGTACCTTTGAGTGCCATCTAATTTCATCTTATTCTGACTTTCTGTGCATAAAGACTGAGAAGCCCAGTTTACACACTCTAGGCCAAGTGCAGTTGAGACTTCAACTGACTTCCTTTGAGTGATAGCAAGTATGTTTGTTGACAAATGTTTAACTGATGTAATACTTTTGAGAACAAATCTATATTAAAATATAGATTAAAACCTGTCTATGATACCCAAAGCATCAGATATGTTTTCATTAGCTAATAGTTCCCTTTTTGGCTCTTGGAGTTTTAAAAAGTCAATTCAACTTCAAGATAACTGTGTTTAAATAAAAATGGTGAAGTAAGGGAGTGGATAATGAAAATATTTTTAAACACTACTCAAAACACATGAAGATAGGGAGTCTTTTCTTTTTTTTTCATGGTCGTAAGATGTTTTATTATAGAAAGGGGAGAGAAGAGATAGGAAAGTAGAGGCTGGCCATGGCCACGTGGAGAGATGGGGAAGGGAAAAGGAGAAAATAAAGATAAGAGTAAGTCAATAGGGAGTCTCAATAAAAACAACAACAACAACAACAACAACAACAACAAAATCCCAAGATCTCAAAAGTCAATCTGGTGCAATCATTACAGGTTTTCCTCTTTCTTTCAGGCAACCAGAGATATCTTCATCAGATGCATTTAGTGTATGGATCTGAGGGAGATCACTATGATGTAAAATGAGAATATCATCCCTCTCTTTGTGTACTTTCCTCTTAGCTTGAATTTCAACCTTATGGTTTCCTATGTTGCTTGTACTTAATGCCCTGTGACACATATCCATTGTAACGTACATAATAAGTAAGTACAACAGGAAACTGTACAATGTTCAAAGCTAGATCAGCATGAGTGCAACATAAGCTGCACGATTGCATTAGGACTGTATTCCTTAGTCTCAGGTGGCTGTATACCCACAGCCTTGTGAGTATGAAGGCACAGAACGTTTAACGACCTTTTCACTCATTAAGTTAAAGAATAGAAACAAATGAGTTGAGCTGTCTGTAATGGTGTGGATACTATGACCTCTGTGTTTTAGGTCACATCTGCTGAAGCTGTGGTGTGTGTGTGTGTGTGTGTGTGTGTGTGTGTGTGTGTGTTCAGGCATGTGTGATTTCTACACAGTTCACTTCATATTCTGTTTCTATCATAAGCATTTTCCAATCTTAATTATTCTTGATAACACAATCTTTCCTATGAAATATTTCAATGTCCGAATGTATTTCAGTATACATTCTTCTTACGAAGAGTACAATGAAGAGAAGGAGAAACTCATGACCTCATGACCTAGGCCGAGGCAAAGGAGATTTGGGTAGATAGTTGTAGAAATTTCATGGTGCATCATCCAGGATGTGTGTGGTCACAATATCCAAATCCTCAGTGCTTGCAATCTTTCCTGCTCTGGCTGTGACCTCTGACCTCACTTTCTGACTATTCACATCTCTCTCACATGCTCTTTGAAAGTAGCTCAAGACCCTTAGCATGGTCCCTGGTGCCTTGTTTTCACTGTAGCTTGTCCTCTGTGTGGATTAGGTTGCTCTACATCTGTCACCTCAGCTCTGGGCTAAGCTTGGCATGGCTTACTATATAGCTAAGTTCTCTGTGTGCACGTATTGGTGGGTGAACTCAGTCTGTAGAATAAATCTGCTAGGAATTTTAGAACCATGTCTTGGAGGTTGTAAATCCATTCTCATTCAGCTAGAGCAAGCAAAATATTAAATAACCCCATGATTTCAGGGAAGCAATGGCCTTAATAGTGAGTGGTTTTGCAAACTAAATGCCAGTGTCTCCAGGGCAATGAAAAAGAACTCTTCAGTCTTCCATATATACATCTATGCATGCATCTTTCACTCCCAATTAAATGGGAGATGTTTAGATTTCAAATTTGTTTTCATGTGTTCACTTATAGATCCAAGGAAACCATGTAATTTTTTTTCTTTCCTAGCCATACAACTCACCCACTAATTTTGGTGTTGTGGCTTCCTTAGCTATACATTTTGCTAACTTAGGTAAAGTTAATATAATTAATGATGAACTGAGTAGCAAACAATTGAGCTGCTTCTACAGGTATTCCGAACAGCAACATCAACGCGAAAGCGCATCTGGCAAAACTCAGCAGGTCTACCTCAGTGATGTCCATGTTGGAGACTACGGAAGCAGATGGCTTTAGCAGGATCTCTGTGGGGAGAGTAGGAGGACTGAGTGAAAGTCCAGGAAAAGAGAGAAGTTTAGAATGAAAACCAATGCAACAAAGAAGGACTCATGGATGAGCAGTGGGGGTGGAGTGAGGTCACAGTGGACAGACCACTGGGGAGGCTAAGATACAGCGAACCAGAAAGGACTTTTAATCCTTCGACTTTGTATCAATAGGATTCAAAGTACTCCCAGACAATCATTTTAAGGATAAGACCTTAATGAGTCAAAACTCATTCATTAAGTTCATAAAGACAGTCTTCCTAAGTTTTCTTAATTGTGAGAGAGTAAAAACAATAGAAATGGTATAGTAACAATAGTTTAATTATATCACATAAACAAATTGGAGAAATGGACATTCTTGCATATAAAATTATATTGTTAAAATAAAAATTTAAACCATATTATAACAGTTATCACTAAGCCCATTACACACATGCATGGGCAAGAGCTGAATGTAAACAGGGTTCGTACAGTGCTGAGCTTCTGGGTATTGTCCACTGTGAAATGGGTTGCTTGACTGACAGTCTATAAAATTTCATCTTTAAATATTAAGTAATAAAAAGTAAAACTTAAGTGGAAAATAACAAATTGATAAAGAATAAATAGAGACTTTGGGAGTATGTTACTTGTACAGAAACATGGCTGTGGAAGGGAAGAGGTGCCGTTCGCCATGGGGCATGTGGGGCAGAAGCAGGAGGCAGACTGTAGAATAGGTGCTGCCATGATGGGAGAATTACATGCTCAAAATGGACAGAAAAACAAAACAAAACAATGCAGACCAAAATTTGAGAAACCAGAAAGCATAATGGGTATTTTAAGCAAACACAATCTAAGGTTAGGAGAAGAGATTGACCATTAACTTATTCAGTACATTTACTGATTGTTCTGTGTGTTGAAAATGTTGCACCCACTCACAAAATAAAACCAACCAACCAACCAAGCCAGTATATTAATCAACCATGCTTCCTGCCTTTATTGGGCATATATACTAATGTGGGAAGTGCAAGTTATAAAAAGAAACACAAAACCACAAATTGGATTAAGGAAGGTTTCACCAAAAAATGTGAAGAGTGGAAACAGGAAAGTGGTGGCCGAGGGAGCCCACTCGGCAGAACATTACATAGTAGAAGCTAGAATCATGCTGAGGAAGTTAGACAAGTCAGAGAAGAGCATGGGTGCTCTCAGAAGAGCAGGATTGCAAGCAGGAGAGAGCTGCACATCTCATGGATCTGAAAGCAGGTCTCAGTGCTGGGAATATCATGAATGAGTGGTAGAAAGACACTTGATGATACATTTAGGGTTGACCTAGGTTTCAGTAACCTATCAGGGGTTCACTCCTGGAGAAAATTGATTCTTTCTCTTTAGGCAGCTATTAATTGTTATTAATTCACTTAAGGGAAGATATATGTTGGCATGGAGATTGTGGGTATAATTATACAGGTTTTGCTTAGTGAACATATTGTTGAGATTTTATAGGTTCAGTATCCCTGTTATATCTAGAAGATACGATCTAGCAGCAGGTGTCTTGGTGCTCTGGCTCTTAGAGTCTTTTTGCCCCTCTTCTAGAATGCTCCTTGACCTTAGATATGCAGTTATTCTGTAAATGGACCAACTGGGGAGGGCACCACATAGCCACTTATTCTCTACATGTAGATCAGCTATAGGTCTTTGTCGCCTCATCTACTATATAAAGAAGCTTGCTTGATGAAAGATGACAGAATTACATGTAGGTTTAAGGATGGATGCATATATATATATATATGTATATATATGTGTGTGTGTGTGTGTGTGTGCATGTGTGTATACCTCTATATGTATACATGTGTGTATATATATTTATATGTATATATGTGAGTATAAAATACATAATATATTACAGTAAAAATGATATTGTTTCAGAAAAGTGGCAGTTATAGTAGGCTCTGTGAACTCACTGGCCACAGGTGGCTAGGTGGTTGTGTTAATTGCTTTTCTATTGCTATGATAAAGCACCATGAACAAATTAACTTATAAAAGAAAATGTTTAATTTGGACTCATAGTTTCACAGGACTAGAGTCAATGATGATGGTGTGAAGGGATGATGACAGATTGCTGGAGAAGAAGCTGAGAACTTAGATTGTGATTCTCAGACAGGAAGAAGCAAACCTTTTGGGAACAGTGAGAATCTTTTGAAACCTACAAGTTTGCATGCAATGACATACTCCCTCCTTAAAAGCCACACCTCCTAATCCTTCCCAAACAGTCCCACCAACTGGGTCTAAGTATCTAAATATACAGACATAAGGGGCCCTTCTCATCCTAATCACATACTAGGTTAACAGCATCAGGCACGAATTTAGTGGACTGTTGGTCCAATTAGACAACCGTCAGTTATCCCCAGGACAATATGTGCTGCTATTGCACCACTGGGGATGTCCTCCAAGCAGGTCATTGTTGTGGTTCATAGTTTTTACACCTGGGTAGGATTACTTATTGCTTTTCCCCCTTTCCAGTTTGCATAATACCTTCAGTTACTACAACAGGCAGCCCTTGGGGAGGCTTCCGTGTCAGTTCCAGCTCATTTCCTCCTATACTCTCAGGGGTGCATAGTACTCTTATAGCAACGAGAAGGGCTATGCATTGGAGCAGCCCTTTATTCTAACACAAGGTGGATTAGCAAGAAGATGGCAAGGGTGAGCTGTGCACTTGCCATGGCAGTCACAGCTATGGCTTTCCCCCTCTTTCTCTGCTGTCTTCAAACCGAGCTTAGAGATCTGCAAGATCTCTTATTTTGATAGAGACCATTGATAGTTAATTATTTCTCTTGTTTGAGAGAACACTTTTCTCTCATTTGCATTGTTACACATGTATTAAAAATTTTCACGGTATAGGAAAGACTCATAAAATTTCCAGATTATTTAGATGGTAAATAAGTTTAGCAGTCTGTGAGTAGTAGTGTCTGCCTGTGTTTCTAGAATTCCAGAGAATGAGTGTGATGCAGGTCACAAGTTCAAAGTGAACCTGAACTACATAACAGGGTCTCCAAAAATTCAAATCAAACACCAAAATATAGCTTATAGACTTCAATCTAGAGAGTAGTTAAACTACTCATCTTAAACAAAGGGGGAAACTAACAAGTTACTAAAGGAAAACAAGAATACTCTTTATTTTTCTTCCCAAGATCAAATAAGTGGAATATATTAAAAGAAAGCTTCAGGACTAGATATAATTTCTTTCTTTTTTTTTTTTTTTTTTGAGACAGGGTTTCTGTGTAGCCCTGGCTGTCCTGGAACTCACTCTGTAGACCAGGCTGGCCTCGAACTCAGAAATCTGCCTGCCTCTGCCTCCCAAGTGCTGGGATTAAAAGCGTGCACCACCACTGCCCGGCTCTTAGATATAATTTCTAAGTTAGAAAATTAAAATGAATAATTACAAAACTATTTTTAATTTTCATGTTCTAGAAAAAGAATTTGTTTGAAAATTCTTTCGGCTATGCTGTTCTAATGAGCCTGAATTACTTCGGCTTCAAAGTGTTGCATTTTTTAATTTTTGTTTTTATTTTGCATACTTTGTAGTATAGTATGGTTCACATAAATGTAAATATCATGTGATTCTCAATATAAGTTGTTAATTTATGTAGGAAACAAATATTTTCTCTGATTACTAGTAATCTCCAAGAGGAAGTTATGAAGTGACTTGAAAACTACACCCAATTTATTTTACTTTCCTATTTCTATTCTAAAATACTGAGATATAAGCAAATTAAGCACTGAAGGTTTTACTCTGGCTCACAGCTTAAGGTACAGTCTCTGACATGGACAGAGATGAAGGCAGAACAATTTGAAGCAGTTGGTCACATGGCATCCATAATCATAAAATAGAAATCAACAAATGTATGCTAGTGCTCGGTCCACTTACTATATTCTACACAGTCCCAGATCCTCTGCCCAGAAAATGGTACTAGCATGGATTAAGATAGATCTTCTCATATCAGTCAGTGTAATTGAGATAATCTCTTACAGGCCTGCCCAGTGGTCTGTCTCCTAGATTATTCTAGATTCTTTTAAGCTCACAGTTAACAGTAAATATCACACTGTCTCATCAATTTCTTGAAGGACTAGAGTTTGTAAGAGAGATTTGACATTATTCTACATTTTATGATTACTATTTAATGATAGTTAATTGTAATGAGATAGGAAATTAAATTAATAAAACATTTGTAATCAAACTTAAACTTTTATTTTTATAGTTGTACCCATAAATGGAGACCAGCTGTTTCACATGGGATATTGTTTGCTTTATTGAATACTCTGGATTTGTTTTATAACTAAATAGCTACATAAAACATAGACAAAATATAATACTTCAATTTAAAAATTCTGTTTCTGTTCAAGGAAATTTTGTGTTGAAGAACAGAACTTCTTTAATAACCCTATGTTTTATTAGATATTTTCTTTATTTACATTTCAAATGCTCACCAACCCACCCTGAGTAATTGAACGTTTATTAGGTAATATTAGGTAATAATTAGGTGGGGTGGATCGCTCAGGCAGTGAAAGTGTTTGCTTTCACTGTGCGTATGAGGACCTGAGTTGAGTTTGGCTCCTCGGCATCCACGTTAAAAGCCAGGCATAGCAGTCCACATCTGTGCCTTCAGAACTGGGGAAGGAGAGACAGGACAATCCTTGCAGCTCACTCGCTGGCCATCCTGACCAAACTGGTGAGGTTCAGGTTCAGTGAGAGACCCTGTGTCCAAAAAGTATATTCAGAGCCACCGAGAATAATTCCTACTCTTGACTTCTGGCCTTCATGTCCACCTGTAAATATGTAACATATGTGCAATCATATGTTAAACTGTAAGTGAACAGCTAAAACCATATCCTTCGTGTGAAATATTAATAAGTAGGATTAAACATGATGGCCAGGTCAAGTATTTTATACAATGTAAAGCCAGAGACCAATAACATGGAGGGGAATCCCCAGTTGAGGTTTTCTCTTCCCAAGTGACTCGAGCTATATCAAGTTGACACCTGAAGCTAACCGTGGCATGACTAAGTCTTTTTGGCTAACAAGAATGGAGAAGCTCCTATATAGGACATCTCCCACCCCAGCAAACACCTTTCCCAATCAAGATGACTTCCTTGCTATGCCTGCTCTTTCCTCACTCTGTTACCTTTAACTCTTGGCAGCCGTTAATCAGTTTTCAGATTTCATAATGTTGCCGTGTCCAAAATGTCATACAGATGAAATCATATAAAATGTAACTTCTTTATAATTAAGAGTGTAATGATGGGGCTTAAACGCCAGTGGAATAGGTTACTGCTTAAAATGCCATAAGCATAGTGCTCAAAATAGTCTCTGAATTTCTTTCTCCCTTCTCTGCCTCTTTCTCTTCCTCTTCTTCCTCCCCTTCCTCCTTCACCTATTCCTCTTCTATAACACACTGCGTGTTAGTGAGAGTGAACACTGACACTTGCCTGAGAAGCAGAATTTAAAGGGAAAAGACTCTATTTCAGCTCATAGTTTCAGAAGATTCAGCCCCTGGTCACTCGGCTTTATGTGCTTGGCCACAACGTAATTGTGGTAGGGACATGCAGGAAAGGAGAATTTCTATATATCATTGCAGACAGGAAATTACTGCAAAATAGGAACTGGGAGCTGAGTAGAATCCTCTATGAGCAGCTCAGTGATCTTTCTTTATCCATTTTCTACCTCCTAATGATTTTGCAACTTTCCCAAACAGCACAGCCAGCCAAGTACTGAGAATTCAAGCATTTGAGCCTTTGGGTACATTTCATATTCAGTACACAACACTCTTAATATAGTGTTTATTTTGAACCATACAATGCACTATTTGTAAATCATGGATGGTTTTTTAGAAGGAGAAAGAATCAAAGCAAGTATTTCTACTCTTCATCACATACTAAATGCCTCAAGTTCTATATCCTTAATGTATCCTCATACATAGAGGTTTGCCAGTATATACAGTATAAATATTCTTATATCTTCTTCATTAATTTTGACCTAACAACTAGTGATACTCATTTAGTGTGCATGACCCAAATATATGTAGATCAAATATTATTCAGAACATATTCTAAATGAAATTATATCTAAATTATATACTCATCCTTTCAAAATCATTAGCTTTAAAAATAATTTTACAGTTGGGTAGTGGTAGTACATTTCTTTAATCCCAATGCTCAGGAGGCAGAGGCAGGCAGATCTCTGTGAGTTCCAGGCCAGCCTGGTCTACAGAGTGAGTTCTAGGACATCCATCCAAAGCTAAAACAGAGAAACCATATCTCAAAAAGAATAATTTCTTCTCTTTCTCCTTCTCCTTCTCCTTCCTTCTCTTTCTCCTTCCCCTTCTCCTTCTCCTTCTTCCTCTTCTTTCCTCTTCTTTCCTCTTCTTCCTCTTCTTCCTCTTCTTCTTCTTCTTCTTCTTCCTCTTCTTCCTCTTCTTCCTCTTCCTTCCTCTCCTCATCTTCCTCCTTTTTGTATTACTGTAAGTGTATGAACAGACATTTGGTAGGATTGTAGAAGTCAGAATGCCAGTTTGTAGAGTCTGTTCTTTCCTTCCACTTTTATCTGCATATTTGGGGTTGAATTTAGGTCATCTTGTTTGTATGGCAAGCACTCTCTACTCACTGAACAATTTTTTTGTCCCTGAAATCTATAGATATTTGATTTATGTCCATGAGTTGAACCATGACTTTTTATGTGTGCTGAGGGTTGAATCCACTGAGCCCCACACTCTGCCAGAAAAAGTATTTAATATCACATCACAGGAAATATATATTTTTTGATATCAATTTTCTACTATTGTAATCATTTCTATGTTTCTAAGTAGAAAAAGATATTTTTCAGTCAGTTGAAGTATTTTAAAATCTTAAATGTTTAGAAAAATATTGGTAAAAGAATGGTAATTTACAATAAAAACACAAAGAAATTGAGGGTAAGATTTGTGTATATTTATATCATCATTTTGTATGATTAACCATAATTTCCCACAGCACATTTTTTTTTTACTCCACAGTAATCCAGTGTTTGCCTATTTAACAAAGTAAAGCCTAGAGATTTTGTGTCCCCTAAACTTCTTAGAAGAATTTCTTGGCACCAGAATGTGCCTGCTGGCTTTTAGTACTAATTGCTTTATATTTTATATGTGAGAAAGCCAAAATGTTAAAACATGCTCC
>JADRCC010579022.1:0-16770 GCA_019843855.1 Hylomyscus alleni
GGGGGGGGGGGGGGGGGGGCTATTTCTAAAGCTATTCCCCTGTCTGTGTAATAAGTTCATCTAGGTGAAGTGTCTTATCTGGTCTCAGTGGGAGATGGAGTGCCCAGCCTCAAAGGGACTTGAAATTCCAGGGTGAGGGGATACTCAAGAGGGCCCTCCCCATTTCAGAAAAGAAAGGTGGGACTCTGGGAGGAGAGGACCGGGAAGGGGGTAAGCAAATGGAATGGAAAGTGAATAAAAAGTGAAGGAATAAAGAAAGAGTATACTGAAAACAATATAGAGTTAAGAAATTGAAGAATCTAAAGGGGTCTACAACTCCATAGAAAGAACAAAAATATTGACTGGGCAGTGGTGGTGCACGTCTTTAATCCCAGCACTGGGAGGCAGAGGTAAGCAGATTTCTGAGTTCAAGTCTGGTCTACAGAGTGAGTTCCAAGACAGGCAAAGCTACACAGAGAAACCTTGTCTCCAAAAAAAACCCAAAAACTAAAAAAAAAAAAAAATTAAACAGTCAGACCCCCCAGAGCTCCCAGGAACTAAATCATCAAACACAGAGTACACCTGGAGGGTCCCATGGCTCCAACTGAATATGAAGCAGAGAATGGCATCAGTGGGAGGAGAGGCCATTGGTCCTGTGATGGTTTTACACCTCAGCATAGGGGAATGTCAGGGCAGTGAGGTGAGAGTGGTTGGGTGGGTGGAGGAACACCCTCATAGAATTAGGAAGAGGGGGGATAGGAGAGGGTGGTTGCAGAGGGGAAACCGGGAAAGGGGATAATATTTGAAATATAAATAAATAAAATATCCAATAAATAAGAAAGAAATCAGCTTGTATTCTGCATGTGTGTGTGTGTGTGTGTGTGTGTGTGTGTGTGTGTGTGTGTGTGTGTGTTGGGGATCTGTGTGTGTGCATGTGCTTTCCTATAAATGCATGGATGTGTGTACATGTATGAGTGTACATATGGGCATGTATGAGTGTGTCTGTATGCCTGTGTGAGTGCTTGTGCTTCTGTGTGTGTGAGTACATGTTTATTTTACTAAAATCTAGAAAAGAAATTAAATTTAGCTGGGCAAAAGCAAGCTTGTATAGTCTCCTGCTGAGAAATATAAAAGTTCAGGCATACTTGATACTTGAAAGTGAAAGTGAATGATAGGAAAAAATATTTATTAATTTCTATTATATTCCTTTGTTGCTTGGTTTGATATAATGTTTAATACACAGTATCTCACTTTTTTCAAATAAAACCCCAAACCCTCTATGTGCATTACAAAGAGCAGAAATGCAGAAATAAATAATAGTTGTCTAGAATAGTGTTTATAGGGTATCAGATAATTGATAGTCCTGTAGGTTGAATGATGTGGGAGGGGAAGAAGAGTGGGTTTGGGTGTGTTGAATTCTGTTTCTAAAGAGATGTGTTGTGTAGTTATCTGAACATCTATTCAATTTCACATTGGATGATTCCCTTATAAGACTGAGATCTGATCTGCTTATTCAGTCTTCAGGATTCTTACTGGAGCAGAAGTAGAATCGTATTTACTCTAAGAAAGATTATCCTCAGGTCACTATTTCTTATCAAAATGCTAACAACAATCAAACTAGAAAGCTTGGGTGAGAGAAAAAAGAAGCAGGAGCTATATAAAAATAAAGTCACATTTAAATATTCAGAGTTTCAATTTCAGAAGAAAAGTGAATTTATTGCATTTTGACATACATTTTTAAAGTGTGTGTGTGTATGTGTGTGTGTGTTTGTGTGGTATGTGTGTGTTTGTTCATATAGGCTCCATATGTATACTTGGAAATGGTAGAAGTGGTGGTTGATTTCTTTCTACTGCTGTCTCCTTTATATGTATGTATGTGGTGTATACGTGTGTACATGTACATAAGTGTTTTACTCACTATGTCAGCATACAGAGGTGCCAGAAACTGATGTCGGGTATCTTCTAACATCATTCTAAGAAATGATTCTTGGGCTAACTGTTTCACGTAAATTGAGTGGCCAAAAACACTCATAGATCTTCCTGTTTCTGCTTCCTCAGCAATGGGACTGACTTCAGAGTCATGCTACCAGGCTGCATTTTTGCCATAGTCTTGAGGATGTAAACACAAGTGCCCGTGGTGCCCAGTCATCGTCTTAGACTCACGCTGTGGAAATGCCACAGCTTGTAAAGCTTTGCTATATAAAAATATAGTCCTGAGTTTAGATTCTCAGCAATCATGTAAAAATCTGGTTGTACAATAGTGTACAATCCGTATTTCCAGCATGTAGACAGGAGGGCAACTTAGATGCTGGCAGGATAATTTACATAAATTCTGAAATTCAAGTCAAGTGGAAAGTATCCTAGGTCAAAGGTAGCGGAGGACAACTGATGAAGAAAAATGTTGATCAGAGGCTTCCATACACATGTGAATACATATGTATATCTGTCTCTCTGTCCCTGTCTCTGTCTCTCTGTCTCTGTCTTTCCCTCTCCCTCTCCCTCTCCTTCACCTCTATCTCTCTCTCCCTCTCTCTCTCACATGTACATGCACACACACAAACAAAATGGTTCTATTGCTATTTTAAAATGAATCATAGATAGTAAATAGCAATAATTATGTTTTTCAGTTTTATTTTCACTTAAACTTATTGTTAATGAACTGTTAATTCATTTTCTTTGGGTTTGGACTTTCTCAACATTTTTTCTTTGTTTCTGATTTTTGCAGTAGCATATGACAGTGAAAAAGTTAAGTAAATTTGAGAAAAGTGTCTTCCTTAATATTGACAAAACTACATGAAAGAATGTAGGCAAATGACTTTCATCTGCAATTTGTTTATCTAGTAGAATGTATTTACTATAAAACAGAAGTTTCAGATTCATAGCAAGAACTCCATGGTCAGAATTCAGACTTAATCATGCATACAATTTATAAACAGGTTTCATAATTATAATATAGATGAAAATGGGCTATGTCTTCTTTTGTACCATACCATGTTCTTTATTTTTCTGCAGATAATTTGGAGTTCACAAACCAAAGGCTGTTTACATTCCAACAGTGTTTCAGAGTACTGAACAGAGAGTCTGAAAAACAAACAAATAAATCTATAATAATTGAGTTCAGAGACCACAACTGGTTGTGAGGCATAAATTTGGGATAGTTAACCTTCCCTGTGCCATAAAATAGTAGATCCCAGATAAATACTGCCTACTAAGGTCACTGTTAATAGCAGGATAAGGCTCAAATCATAAGTTAACACAATCATATGGTGATAAAATTCATTTTCAAAGTGGTATTTAGAGGACTTATTCTTCATTGGAGTCTATTAATATGATTAATATAATGTCTATATTAGTGGATCGCTTGAAAGTTTCTATGTAAAATCTAAACTGAATGTCATGATTATGTTATATTGTAACAAAAGATATGGAAAATTCTCTATTAGAATGTTTATAAACATTCACCATGTGTAAACTCATAATACTTCTCTATATCTTTCAAATATTAAATACTCTTTACAGATAAAACATGATATAAATTTCCAATAACAGTACATTCTGATTTCAACAAAAACAGTGATTTTAAAATTTCTCTGTAGCTTACAGTATTTAATTTTGTATTTAATCATAATATTACTGGAAATAAAGGTTAAGCACAAATTTAAATCCTGTATATAAAACTGTAGGTACAAAAACATAGAAAAGTCAAAGATATCTTTAATCATACTGGAGTGATGATCTTAGCACAGAGAAAAGATGTCACTTTTGCCTTGCATTATTAAGTGGAATTGCATTGTCATATATCTGAAAAGAATCTGGAAAACTATTTAAAATAAATATAAAATTAAAGAAATAAATAATGTAACAACTTTTTGATGTGTCAAAAGTTATCAAATTAATCATTAAAAGGAAAGCTTCTAATACAGAAGCTGGTAAATAATTTCACATAAAAATTGCAAACATATTTCCATTTTATCTTTACCCACCATCCTAATTATAGGTATTGGACATGATGAGAGAAGAAAGAAAGCTAGCATACTGAATCTTGAATATTTAATAACATTTTCACATAGAATAAATCCATCCACATCATTCGATAGAAAGCTGGGTGGAAATTATGAAATGTTTTTATCTCTCAGATTTATTGCTTCTTTTGTGAAGTGAGTCTAATAATACCATTTATGGTGATTTGTGAAGTTCGAATAAGAGAACATGTGTAAGAAGTTTAATATTCCTTAGTTCATCTCTTCTGATGAAAACAAAGTGCTGTTAAGAGATACTGGAACATATTTCTGTTGTCCTCAATCATGGAGATGTAGCTGCTGCTTCTTAGAGATTTTATCTTCAAATGCCTTAAAAAATCTGTTCCTGATTTTTAGACTGAGTCATGGGCAATCATTGAGATTTCAACCTGCACCCCTCACAATTAGTGACTACTTCCAACGTTTGAGACTCCATGGTTATCACTGTGAAGTCTGTGAAGGAGTCCCAGTAAAGGATTCAGGGTAGGTAAAATAATTCAGATTATTTCTTACAGTCTAACTCAGTACTTATAAACTAAGCAATTTTTGAACAATAACCATTCCCAATAAGTACTCTGTACTCTAGTTTCTAATAAAAACAAAGTAGTTGTGGTGGTCCATGTCTGTAGGATTCGTTGAAGGAGGCAGACTCAAGTGATTAGATTAAAGAAGGAAGAGGAAGAAAGAATAAGTGAGAGTAAGAGAGACAGGGAGAGGGGAGACAGAGGGAGGAAGGAAGAGAGACACAAACACACAGAGGAGAGGAGAGAGGGAATCCATTCTATGACAAATGCATATATTTATACATAAACACATAATATGGCTTTGATAAAAAGCAGTGTCACCTCTATTGTCCCCCTGTAAATAAATAAAATAATCAACAAAAAAATTAGAGAGATTCTGATTCTTGAAAGACTGGAGCAGTTTCCAATCTCATCATTTGATGTCATTAGAAATTTAGTAAAAATTTATCATTTGTCCTATTGCAAATGGGGATTCAAAGATAGCTGTGATAAAAATTTGATAAGGTAACCTTAACACATGACTATATGAGTTTGTGAGAATACTCTAATTCTAGTCGGAGAAAAAAACTAAGATAGGTAGATGAGTCATTCATCAATACAAACATTTCGTGATTATGTTGGAATACAAAAAAAAAAAACCTTAGAGCAACTGAAAAAAACCTACAGAGCAAAGAGGATCTGGAGAAATCATAGATTTCTCAATAAAAAGCACTCTTTTTCATATTTATCAATAATTTGTCTTTAAATTCAAATTGTCATATGCCCTAATGTCTAGTTATAGAGATAACTAATCCATCATAGTGGTTTGTTCCAAACACATATTCCTATCTCTTATAATTTCTAAAATTAAAATGGAAGCAAAAATATACTTCTTCAATTCTCTTAATTAGTCACTTTGAAATAAGACTTAGTTAACATGTGCTTATGCTCACAGGAATAAAAATATTAATGATCATAGAGCATTTGAATGAACTTCAGAAAGTATGATTCTAACCTTTCATACATCTAATTAGACTGCTACTTCTCTGGAGTCCTCTCTGCTTTTACAGTTACTGTGATTGAATTATACTTTGCAAACAAACAAAAAATTCCCAAAGCTTATAGCACATTGTTTCAACATAATTTAATAAGAGAATATACACATTTGAGATAAAGTACTCAATTTCACTACCTAATTTTCTTTAATTTCACTTGAATAAGTTTTTACCCTCTAGAATAAACTAATTCAACCACTTCCAACTTTCATTTTCTTATAATCTCAATATATCCTATTTCTGCTGTTAACACTGTCATTTGGGAAAATTAAAAAAAATACATGAAAAGCAAAATTGTATTTCCATCTACACAGAAGCAATTTGAAGAGGAGAATACATACTTAGGAAACAGGGAAGCATTTTCTAAGGTGATCTTTTAATTAAAAACAACAACAACAACAACAAAACCTCACACATATTGGTGTCATTGGTGTCTCAAAGCACGCTGATGTTAAAAGTTGATATGGTCTGTCTTCAAAGAATAAACTTATGGCCTCCTCTCACAGACATTTGAAAACTTTCTTAGCCCCTCAGTATTCTTCAAGAGTTTTATGTGTCCAATGGTGTTTTTAACTGATAGAACTGTTGTAAAGTACAAATGAGAAAGCAGGTGTATGCATGAGTGTACTGTTATAATAAGAACAAGTAACAATTAATCACTTGGCTGTGAGTATTCAAATGTAATTTGTATTTTAATCATTACTAATTTACTCATTTAAGTCTTCTTCAAAGAGTACTGGTAAATCTATGCCTCAACATGAGTATGAAATAAAGGATCACACAATGTATACTCATGAATAGTGACACATAACACATACCAACACACATACACACACACACGCACACACACACACACACACACACACACACATACACACAGGAGAAAAAAAGAAAACCTGAAAGGTAGAAAGAGAAAAGAGAAAGAAAACTAAAATGCATGTTGTAATTAAAATAATGTGATACAAAATATATGCAGATATTAGGAGAATTTGTTTGCAGTGAATAAAATTCAATGTGTAAAATTTACTGAGTAAGTCATGTGCAGCTTTTATTCATACTGTTATACATTCCGGAAATATTCTAAATATTGTAATACTCTAAATAGTCAGCACTTTTCTTTACTGAAGGCTGTTGCATAAACAGAAGAGTGGATAGCGTTTTCTCTCATGAACTTGTATTAGGTAGCATTCCACATAAGTTCTGTAAGGTTAATATCGAGTGAGTATCAGATCCAACCACCAGAATGAACAGCTGTAGTACATGTGAAATTTGATCAAAGATATCAACAAAATGAGAAAAAAAGTAGTATGAATATTATTGGAAAGTGAACTAAAACCCACATGTCCTGGAGCAATATGGGCTTCTAAATCACAATTGGTCTAGGAAAGAATGCGTAAGATGTCACAAAGATACATTGATACTGTGTGCTAATTAAATATTTGTAATTGTAGTATGTAAATACCAATATGTCCAAAGTTCTTTGTCAAGGTTAATATTTGTATTTGACTTTAACTAGTCATTCATTTTATTAAGGCATTTTATGCCTATGTTCTTAATTAAAGAAAACTAACAGATTTATGTTTAAAGTCCTATATGTGAATTGTGTATCATCAAAATACCTTATTTTATATTGTCATTCAACTTTTAATTTTTTTTATTTTTTCAAATTTATTCTATTAATTATTTTATTTATTTATACTTCAAATGTTGTATTCCTTCCCGGTTTCCACTTGGCAAATTCCCACCCCTTTGCTTCTATGACGTGCTCCTCCACTCACTTATCCACCTCTGCCTCACTCCTCTAGCATCCCCCTTCGCTGTGGCTACAAACCTCCACAGGACCAAGCGCCTCCCATCCCACTGATTATAATAAGACAGTCCTCTGCTACATATGCAGCTGGAGCCATGGAGCAGCCCATTTGTACTCTTTGGTGGGTGATTTAGTCACTGGCAGGTTCTGAGGGGTCCAGCTAGTTGATATTGTTGTTCTTCCTATGGGCTTGCAATCATCTTCAGTTCCTTCAGTCCTTCCCCTAACTCTTCCAGTTGTCTCCTGGCTCAGTCCAATGGTTGGCTGTGAGTATCTGCATCTGTCTTAGGTGCTGGCAGAGCCTCTCATGCCAGGATCCTGCAAGCACTTCTTGGCATCAGCAATAGTGTCTGGGTTTAGTGTCTGCAGATGGGATGGATTCCCAAGGTGAAGTAGTCTCTGGATGGCCTTACCTTCAGTCTCTGCTCCATATTTTGTCCCTGTGTTTTACTATAATCCTTTAAGAGTTTACAAATACTAATGCTGCAAAATGTATAATTTCCATGAAATTGTCAATGTTCACATTTTTTACCTAACACTCTATGTTATGAAGGTAGAACTTATAGTGAATTCAAGGAGATTATTCAGTATTCCAAACCTTACATTATCACAAAAAAATAAATAAATAAACAGCAATACAGGGAAATTCTCCATAGTTTCCAGGCAGATCATCCATTTATAGATTTGTTTAGTTTGTTCTTTACTCATTATGTAAGTACATTAGTTACAGCTTCTATTACTGTGATAAAACACCATGACCAAAAACAACCTGAGGAAGGGGCTTATTCAACTTACTTTTCCACATTGTTGTTCATCACCAAAGGAAGTCAGGATAGGAACAAGGCAAGATCCTGGGAGCAGGAGCTGATGCAGAAGTCGTGGAGTTGTGCTTCTAACTGGCTTGCTTGCTCAGTCTGCTTTCTTATAGAACCCAGAACCACAAGCCATGGAAATTCGCCACCCACAATGGGCTGAGCCTTCCCCCATTCATCCTAAATTGAGAAAAATGCCTTATAGCTGAATCCCATGAGACATTTTCTCAACTGAGGCTCCTTCCTCTCTGATTACTCTAGCTTGTTTCACATGGACATAAAACTAGCCAGTACACTCGAATTTAAGGTTTCAGCTTGTGTATTTCAAGAAAATGTACATCTGCTGTCTGAGTTCATGCACTGATGACAATGTACCGTAGGACCTTGGAATTATGAGCAGATCCATTCCACTGAACCACTCACCTAACCATTTCAGTAACTCTATTTCCACTAATCAATTTTTCTTCCATAGTACTTCTTTTTCTTCAGTCTCTATTTTTTGTCATTGTTAATTTTCTTAATAATATATATGAGTTTTTCTCACTGTAGAAAACAGCATAGAACTATAGGAATTAGAAGGTAAAGCAAAATAAAACAAACAGACAAATCTAGATGTGGGTTTTCATTATTCAAATGCCTATACCCCAAACACTAACAATAACTAGAATAGTAACATAAGCTTATGACTTTGTTGTGTAAGGATAAAGATAAGAAACAAATTTATTCAGATTATTTCACTCTGCCCTAATATCCATTTCAATTACTACATGAGAAGCATGCCGGAAAAGAAGTGGATTAGAAGAGGTGGGAGGGCTAACATTTCAATCTATGGTCTCAGAACCACCATTGGTGATAAGTAGAGAACTCCATCATATATCACAATGACCTTTATGCCCTTCAGAGGGATACAGAAAATTCCATTATGACTAAAAGAGTAATGTAATATAGACTAATACAATATTAGCCCTAAAGATAGTCATGTTAAAAAAGTGTGCAGAAAGCTAGTCGGTGTGCTGCTCCCTGTCGAAGACTACCTCTCTACCTCTCGGCATGTAATAAGTGCTTGTAGAGTGCTGAGGCCTCTCCATCTTCCATCCATCCATTTTAGTATATCTGTTGAAAAGATGTTTCCCAGCTGATGGAACTTTTGATAAGGATTAGAAGGTGTGACCTTGTTGGAGAAGGTGTGTCACCAGGGTGGGTTTGGGCTTACAAAGGCACGTGGAATTCCAGTTGACTCGCTCTTATCTTGTGGTTGTTTTGTCAACATGTAAGTTCTCAGTGACCGCTCCAGCACCATGCCTTCCTACCAGAATCCATGCTCACTGCCATTCTTTCCATGGACTCATCTTCTACAACGAACACCTAATTCAGTAATGTTTCCTTGTACAAGTTGCTTTGGTGATTGTGGCATATCAAAACAATAGAAAAATAACTAAATCATATGTGCGTGTAACAGTAGTTAGTAAGAAACTGACTTCAAAAGAAGACAAGGAGGAACATGTAGAAAGGTGTGGAGAAAGAAAAGGAATGAGGGAATGAATATAATTATATTATAATCTAAATGAAAAGTAATGAAAGTTACAAAGAAACATGGCATCCTATCAATAATGATGATGATGATGATGATACAAGGTGAGGTCTTTGATATTAAGTGACACTGTAAGTGCTTACAGAAATGGAGGACCAAAAAATGTCAATTTTTATAACTATGAAACTTATGATATTTAATTTCTGAAGCCTTTGGATTGTTCCTGGTATAAAAATCAATTGTACCTCTTTGTTTTAAGAGGGTTTTTTTTGTTTTTGATATGCCACAATCACCAAAGCAACTTGTTCATGGAATTTTCTAATGTTTTCAGAGTTTTATTTTTTTTTTTTTTTTTTTTTTTTTTTTGGTTTTTTGAGACAGGATTTCTCTGTATTGCCCTGGCTGTCCGGGAAGAGTGACCAGGCTGGCCTCGAACTCAGAATATTCCTGCCTCTGCCTCCCAAGTACTGGGATTAAAAGTGTATGCCACCACTGTCCGGCGGGTTTTCCTATATTATTTATTTATTTATTTTAGTATTTTTTATTAGATATTTTCTTTATTTACATCTCATAAGATTTCTCCTTTCCCAGTTTCACCTCCAAAAAACAAACAAATATTTAAACAAAAACAACAAGAACAAACCCCTGTTGCCTCCCCCCTCCCCATGCCTGCCACCCCACTCTCTCTCAATTATTGGCCCTGTCATTCCCCTACACTGGGGTAAGGAACTTTCACAGGGCCAAGGGCCTCTCCTCCCGTTGATGACCAACTTTGCAATCCTCTACTATACACATGCTGCCAGAACAATCAGTCCCACCATGTATAGTCCTTGGTTGGCGGTTGAGTCCCTGGGAGCTCTGAGGGCACTAGTCAGTCCATATTGTTGTTCGTCCCAAGGGTCTGCAAACCGTTCAACTCCACTGGTCCTTTCTCTAACTCCTTCACTGGGGACCCTGTACTCAGTTCAATGGATGACTGTGAGCCTCTACATCTGTATTAGTCAGGTACTGTCAGAGCCTCTCAGGAGACAGCTATATCAGGCTGGAGTGCCCTTCCTTCAGTCTCTGCTCCATAGTTAGTTGTGGAGAGCCAAACCTCCATCAAGACAGAGTCTGACAGAGTAACGAATTTTCCAACGGACTAGGATTGCAACAATTGGTTTCATCTGGCTCTAACCAATTGGAAACAGTAACAAACAAACTGCAGCATACTACATCATTACAGGCTATAAATAGCTCCGGGAGAGAGCTCACGCAGTTGGTCTCATTCAGCCAGCCCAGCCTGCTCAGTCAGCTCACCTAGCTGCTCAGCTCACCTAGCTGCTCAGCTCACTTAGCTGCTCAGCTCACCCAGCTAGCTCAGCTTGCCTAGCAAGCTTCTTTGGCTTGGAATATTTTTAAGGCTTACAGCTGTTTGACTTAGAGCTGTTTGACTTAGGCATCAGCTTCCTTTTTCTCCCTTCCCACACCTAATGTAACAATTTTACCCTAAATATTAAAGGCCTGAATTAATCACTGGAGGAAGAAATCGGTGTGTTTTGTCTCATCCCTGTTGGCCAGGGTTACCCCCGAGGCAAAACTACAGCCTCTGCAAATCCTTGCATGGATATTGTGTTCCCCCTTTTAAGAAGGAATGAAATGTCCACATTTTGGTCTTCCTTCTTCTTGAGTTTCTTGTGGTTTGTGGATTGTACTTTGTGTATTCCAATCTTCTAGGCTAATAACCACTTATCAGAGAGTGTATACCATGTGTGTTCTTTTGTGATTGGGTTACCTCACTCAGGATGATATTCTCCAGATCCATCCATTTCCCTAAGAATTTCATAAATTCATTGTTTTTAATAGCTGAGTAGTACACCATTGTGTAGATGTACCATAATTTCTGTATCCATTCCTCTGTTGAGGGACATCTGGGTTGTTTCCAGTTTCTGGCTATTATAAATAAGGTTGCTATGAACATGGTGGAGCATGGGTTTTCCTATTTTAAACCCACTTGAAAGGTTTTCCTTTGTCTTCACTCCCTAGCCTACTTTCAATCCTTTTTATAGCTTACCTTTTAAGATCAATTAGTGATGGCAAAATATTGTTGGATGTGTATGCATGTTCTTCTATGTGAGAGTTATTCTAACTAAATAACTTTAGTTAGTTTAATAACTAACTAAAGAGAAAGTTTTAGAGAAACTAAACTTTTAGAGAAAATGCTCTATCTCTTGCTCTTCCTGCAGCTATTTATTCCTAACAACTCCATGACTAGGCAGGGACTATGTGCCCAAAAGAATACACAAGGTATGCATTCACTGATAAGTGGATATTAGCCTAAAAGCTTGGAATACACAAGATATAATTCACAGACCACATGAAGTTCAAGAAGAAGGAAGACCAAAGTGTGGATACTTCAGTCTTTCTTAGAAGGGGGAACAAAATACTCACAGGAGGAAATATGGAGACAAAGTGTGGAGCAGAGACTGAAGGAAAGGCCATTCAGAGACTACCCCACCTGGGAAATCCATCTCAAACCTGGACACTATTGCTGGTGCCATTGCTGACAGGAGCCTGAGATAGCTGTCTCCTAAAAGGCTCTCTTTGAGCCTGACAAGAACAGAGGCAGATGCTTGCAGCCAACCATTAGACTGAGCATGGGTTCCCCATGGAGGAGTTGGAGAAGGGATTAAAGGAGCTGAGGGTGTTTGCAGCCTCATGGGGGGAGCAACAGTGTCAACTGGCCAGACCTCAGAGACTGGAACACCAACCAAAGAATACACATGGAGGGACCCAGGGCTCCCACTGCATATGTGGCAGAGGATGGCTTTGTGGGACATCGGTGGGAGGAGTGGATCTTGGGCCTGAGGAGGTTTGATGCCCCAGTATAGGGGAATACCAGGGAGGGAAGGCAGGAGTATGTGGGTGATTGCGGAAGCACCCTTAAAGAGAGGCAGGGGGAAGCAATAGGGAGTTTCCAGAGGGGAGACTTGGAAAGGGGATAACATTTGAGATGTAAATAAAGAAAGTATCCAATAAAAGAAAAAAAATCCTTGTACTTAGATTCAGTGAACTGAGTTGAAAGGATTTATAAGTGACTAGAGAGATGGTTCAGTGGTCAAGAATATTTGCTTCTCTTGAATATGACCCTGCTTCAGTTTTGAGCTCCTACTTGGTCACTCACAGTTATCCTTTAGGACTCTTGAGGAGAGTAAAAAGCCCATTTATTACCTCTGCTACCCAAGATACATATGTGCTTTGCATAGATGTGTGGGCCTGTGTCTCTCTCCTGAGGCATGGAGCTCTCTGCTGCTGATGTCTGTGGCTGCATAGTGGGTTGGTTAAAAGGAGGCAAAGCATAATAATGAGATATTTTATTATGGGAAAGAAAGAATAGGCTGGTCATGTAGGAGAGGAGAAGGAGAGAGAGAGAAAGGAAAGAAAGGAAGCAAGAGAGCAAGAAGGCGAGAGAGGAAAAAAGAGCAAGAGAGAGAGGAAGAAGGCAAGGCAAGAGGGCAAGAAAGAGGGGAGGGGTGAACTGCCCCTTATATTGTGTGAGGCGTGGCTATCTGTCTGTGGGACAGGCCATGCCTGGCTGTGGTCAGATGATTGGGGGTAAGATCCAGCTAAAATGCTGGGAACTTGGGACATTGTCTGCCTGATAGAGCACATATCTCCTGCAGCTGTGAGAGGTTGGAACTGAAACAGTAGCCAAGGACTCAGAAGTTCTGGCTGTACCCCTTCCATCCCTTGCAGGCAAAGATATTGCCAACTGGGTCATTGGAGTTCAGATCTATTACTCGACTGGGCCTAGGTTGCCTGAACAGAACCACTGCCCTATATACATGCAAGCAAAATTCTCATGTACAGACATAAAATAAATAAATCTAAAAAAAAATACTATAAAAAATATTAATCATTAGCCCAGGTCTGCTTTAATGAGTAGTATGATGTGACAGAAAAAGAAGAATAGAATAAGGAAAATCACAATGAAGATCAGCAGATTCAAAATATAAGTCAAAGAAAGTTCATTGGTGAGATAATTTTATTTTGAACACTGTGACACTCTATAAGGTTTATTTAAATTGTATTTTGAATATTATTAACATCATTATTATTAATATTATAGGTGGTAAAATAACTTTCTTATAAAAAATTTAACATAATTACTTCCATTATGTCTAAAACTGAAAGTTGATTTTCTAATGGAATATATTCTATTTATTAAATTCCACTACAAATAACTGTATCTTATGTATATATACATATAACATATAAATGTTAACTACATTAATAATTCGTTAAGTGTGCATTCATTTTGTTGGATTTCTTGACACATTGAAGAGTGAATAATAATTGAGTTTCTTAGTTACAGAAACCATATGGAGAACCCTTCTTTTCAATGAGTTTTGGCAGCTTCTTTGTAACAATCTTCTATGACTGAAGATAAACTGCCTCAGCAAAACAACAGAAATCTATGTTGCTTTTTAAGCCCTGAATAATCAATCAAGTCTCCGGCATTGATACCTGGAATCCCATATCACCTTTCACCATTGTTGGCTAGTTAGTAAAAGGACACTTCTGCCAAGTAGAAGGAAAAAAATCTTAAATATTTAAAACTCCTTATCAATTAGTTGTGGATAAACATAATTAGTCCTAGTGCTCTTAATTATTTCAGACTTCTCTACCCATGTTCTTTTTTATTTGCTCTGGGTTAAAACATTCTACTCATATGTAAAGAGAAAGTAAGAGTAGTGAAATGGATAGTGAAATGATTGAATTTCAAAATAAGTATGAAGCTAGTGCTGTAACTGACAAACTTTGAGCTCTTAATATGAGTTTTATGAGTTTTGCTTGAATAATTTTTCTTTTTTCTTTTTTTTATTTTTTATTGGATATTTTCTTTATTTACATTTCAAATGTTTTCTTCATTCAAGATCTTCCCTTGGGAAACCCTTTATCCCACCCCCTCCCCCTGCCTCTATGAGGATACTCACTCATTCACCCACCTACTCCTATCTTTCCTCCCTAGCATTTCCCTATACTGGGGTATCAAACACCCTCAGGCCCAAAGCCCGCTCCTCCCAATGATATCCAACAAGGTCATCCTCTGCCACATATGTGGCCAGAGTCATGGGTCCCTCCATATGTACTCTTTCTTTCAAGCTATAGTATTTCAATTAGGTTTTCTTTTCATTATAATTATTATGATTTATTTTAAATTGTTTTACACTTCAAATTTTATTCCCCTCCCTGTCCACCCTCAGACTGTTCCAGATCCTATATCTCCCCCTTGTCTCCATGAGGATGTCCATACCCCACTCCTCACCCCACCAGACCTCTAAAGTCCCTGGGGCCTCCAGTCTCTTGAGGGTTAGATGCATCTTCTCTGACTAAACCCACCAGTCCTCTGCTGTAAACCTTTTGTAGGCCTCATATCAGCTGGTATCTGCTGCCTGGTTGGTGATCCAGTGTCTGAGAGATCTCAAGGGTTCAGATTAATTGAAACTGCTGGTCCTCCTACAGAGTCGCCCTCCTTCTCAGTTTCTTCCAGCTTTTTCCCCAATTCAACCATAGGAGTCAGCAGCTTCTGCCCATTGGTTGGGTAAAATAGGTGCATCTGATCCCCTCAAATCCTTGTTGGGTCTTTTGGGGGTCAGTCCTGATTGGTCCCTTTTTGTGAGTGCTCCATAGCCTCAGGAATAGTGTCAGGTCTTGGGTGAGCTGGATCCCACTTTGGGCCTGTTGCTGGATCTTTTTTTCAGGATCTTCTCCATTTCCATTCCTGCAGTTCTTTCAAACAGGAACAATTATGGGTCCAAGTTTTGACTGTTGGATAGCAATCCCATCTCTCACATAATGCCCTGTCTTTCTGTTGAAGGTGGGCTCTACAAGTTTCCTCTCCCCACAATAGGACATTTCATCTAGGTTCTCTCCCTTTGAGTCCTCAGAGTTCTGGTCAAGACTCAGAGATCTTTGACTCATAGTGATCAGTACAACCACCTTCTCTCTTCCAAAATAGTTTTGTCTTAGATTTCATAGCTCTTTTAAGTAAAAACAAATATTGCTTTGGCACAAAATAAAAGAAATACTATTTTGCTAGTGGAGATAATAGCTTAAACCACTTCCTACACAAGAGATTAGATCCCAGCTGACTGATATAATTTTTGGTAGGAGTAGGTATATCTGCCTATAATCTCAATATGTAGTTGGTGACAGCAGGTGATTACCCAGAGCAAGCCAAACAGCTGAACTGACTGAATCATGGTGTTCTGGGTTGAATGAGAGACCCTGCCTCAATATGTAAGGTATAGAGTGATTGAGGAAGACTCTAAGTGTCAAACTCTGACCTCTATACATTCTAGCATACATATGCTAGAAACCAAAAGTGACAATATATACTACAGATTGGCTTATACCATATTGGCTTAAGTGTCATTTGCTAAATTATTAGGCTGAGATATTATAGATGGGATAAGAAGTCTAACTATTCATTGAAAGCACAGACAAGTTATTTGGCTATGAATAGAGCTTATGAGGATTAGGGAATGAATGCTTAAGCACAATGATAGATTGTACTGGGAACTTGAAGGAATGTTAAACACAATGGGATTTGGGCTACATAACATTGATTTCATTTGGTGTCAAGGACGTTAGTTAAGGAAAGAACACTATTAGAACTTAGGTGATCTTACTGCAGCACAAATGTATTTGATAAGGAGATCTTACTCATTGCTTGTATATTATACTGAGTAAGAAGATACTTTTTCTACAGAAGATTTAGTTTAAAACACAGTACACAAGAATAAAACTAATATAAACTAAAAACTAAGAGAAAAGAAATCCCTTCATATTTTCTTGAGTTCAAATTGAGACTTCTCAATTTCAAAGAAACAACTTTGATACAAGGTATTCTATGATCAAATGGAATAAATACTTTATTCAGTATTTATGAACTCATAAAGTAATCACTGTGAACAACCTGACTGACTAACTTTCTTGAAGGTAGCCTACAAGTAAATTGTTGTACAAGGATTCAAGCCTAGCTTACTGACTCTCATTAATATTCTTGTTTTTTTTTT
>JADRCC010579023.1:4731-15314 GCA_019843855.1 Hylomyscus alleni
CACACACACACACACACACACACACACACACACACACACACACACACGAAGACTAGATATACTGGTACTAGGATTGCAGCCCTGGATCGAGGATCTCATATAATCATGGTGCTTTTAAATTAGCTTACCCAATCACGGGTGAAGATTTGTATATGTATATGTGTGTGTGTGTGTGTGTGTGTGTGTGTGTGTGTCTATATATGGTTAGAAAATTGAATTAGGTAAATGGAATTAAAAATTGTTTTTAGTAGCAGACTATGCGTTTTCTAAAGAAGTGTTACAAAATCCCCAAATTCAACTTGCCTATACAATATCATCAGTATATACTGGGCTGTGCTAAGGTCTATGGAAATGAGTGACCAGAGTGGTTTCTTCTGCAAGTGTTTTCAAAACACTCCTGGGCATCTTGGGGTCCACTAAAACTCACCCAAAAACCATGCGGCCTGATGTTCCTACATACCTATTACTTTATGCATGCACATATATGTAAACCACAGGCATATTCGCCTATGATTTTAAGTAGGGAGAGGCTCCTAATCTCTCATTGTCTTGGTCAATGTTCTTATCATTTCAAGGAAACAACTGGGGATTTATGGTCATGGCTATGCAAATACGGTCTGCAGCTCGAATAAGCTACATATATATTTTCTTTTAAGAACCAGTCTAGAGAGGGTGTCTGAAGTATCGCTTACAGCCTTGTCTACGGAGCCATCTGTTTCATTAAGCCTTTGATCCGCCATATGCTCTCCCTGCAGTAATTCAGGTCTGCAGAAATTGCTGACTGTCCTCTGTGTACCAGACATGTTGCTGGTACTCGAGTTGCCACAGTCACAGAGATGTAGCCCTGGGTCAAGGATCCCATAAAATGGTGCTTTTAATCTAGCCTAGCAAATCACAGGTGAAGATTTATATCTTAGGTCATACCTTGCAGGATTTTGTTAAGTTTCTAACAGTGGGTTCAAAAAAAAAAAAAAAAAACCCATCAAAGAACTTTTTAAAATGGTATTTATTTTTATTAATTAAAATCGTGTTTGTGTGCCTGTGTGCACATGCGTGTGCAAGCACGTGTGTACACGATCTGAGTATGTGAACAAGAGTTCAGGTGCCTGAGGAGCCTAGAGGCCTTCATTTCCTTGGGCTGGAGTTATAAGTGGTTGCTAGCCACCTGATATCCATGTTGGGAACTGAACTTGGGTCAGCTGGAAGGGCTGTAAATGCATTTTTACCATCTCTCTGTTTAACCTTGGAACTTTTAATTTTGTATTTGAAATAATCAGATTACTGTATATACTGAAGGTTTCTTAGATTGGTACCAATCAGCAGGCCAATGGTAACACAACTCCTATGATGGCAACTCTCAATATATTGTGGATTTCCTTCTTTCTTCCTTCATCCCTTCTTCCCTTTCTCTCTCTCTCTCTCTCTCTCTCTCTCTCTCTCTCTCTCTCTCTCTTCCTTCCTACAAATCACCAGAACTTTCTTAATAAACATTTTAAAAATACATTTAAAACACATTCACAAAAGTCTAGAAGTCATATCAATCAATGACATAATATTTGCCGTCTCCTTTTTTAACTTCACAAAATATAACCACCTGATAAGTTGCCTCTGGATTTTATTCTGGACTAAGTTGAATAAATGTCATAAAACTGAACTTCTTTAAAAATGACAGAGGGAAAAAAAAGTCACTAATAAACTATCATGTTTTAGGTACAGTAATAGGAAAATGGACATTTGTGGACATATTGAATGTTCTCATTTATTTTTCATAAATAATAGTATATTTATACACTGTTGTGACCAAAGCACACGCCAGAAACCACGTCAGAGAGCAAAGGTGTATCGCAGCTGATGGTTTCAGATGGCTTAGTGCATGGCTGCTTGGTGCCTTGTATTTAGACTGCCATTGTGATGACAGTGTAAGTGGTAGAGGCTGTTAATTTCCGAGAGGTCAGAAAGCAAAGGGGACTACAAGAAAGGTTCAGAGTGAGATTCAGCTTCAAGCCTCTGCTAATGTGTGTCTCCCTTTCTCATCACCACATCATTTATTCAGGAGGGATTTATTCATAAATTAGGGCAAACCCCTCAGGATCCAGTAACCCTTGGGAATGAGAATGGCATCATAGACATACCCAAGGGTGCATTTCACTAGTCCTTTAGGAATTTGTTAGCCTGTTTCAGCTGATCATTATTATATTATTCATACATGTGTGTTTTCACTTTTCAGGCCAGAATACTTTTCTTTCCCCATCTCATGGTGGTTTTAGATACAAAGACTTTGATTATGCAACTTACAATATAATGTTTCTTATCCAAGGCAAATATACAGGTGAGGTAATTATGAGGATGCACTCCTTCAGAGACCAGTCCCTGAAGTGAGCCAAAACCTGTTAGCTTCTCCTTTGGAGTACCTTGTTAGTTAGAGACTTCAAGATAGACACATTATCAATGGAGCTCCCTTCCCAGCCATACACGAAAATCTCAGACATTCATGTGTAAGGATTTCCCGGCTTCTCTCTGTGTAGAAACACAGAAAGAGGAGTTCCTCTGTTTTGGGTTCTTTTTTTTTTCTTTTCTTTCAGAAAGTGAGTGGACATAGAGGTTGGAGAGTGTTTTATTTATCAGAGAAGAATGAACTCAAGATAACATCTTACATGGAAATATTTTGGTGTGTGTTTAAAATATACTGTTAAAAATTCCTGTTTAAAAAAAATTATAACTAATATATCTCAAGTCACATACCAAAGCTAGAGTACAGGAGGAAATGATTGCAAACTGTTCTCCTGATGAGAGCATTTTAGAGTTAGGTATTGATTAGGACCTTCTGTGAAAATGAAGAGGAAACTGGGGTTGGTAAGCTCACTAATCAGTTTATAAGCTCAAATCAATGTCACACAAACAAGAGTGGCAGCTGCCAGAAACATTGGCGGATTCAATGCCATTCGTTTTCATCTAACATTGACTTTGGTTATAGGCTTAGTTTCATCCTGCTTGGTTGTCCACTTCCAGCCTGTTATTTTAGGATAAAATGCCTAGAAAATGTGTTACCATTCAGATTTTTGAAATATACATGCACGAAGTGACCTGAGGTTTCCTTTTAAGTGCTACTCATTTTCTTGATTGGGCTTGGACTAATGGAGAGGTATTAAGAAAAAGATCAGATCCCCAAATATCTTTATTTACGATAAAATTGATCTTGGAAGCTGGAGCTCTTTTCTTCCTGCTTGTGGATACTATCATTTTGAAGTCAATAGCATGCAGTCCATGCAGCCAAATGGCCCTGTGCCATTCCCAATGTAGGGCAAGTGTGATTCAGAGCAGAAAGTGAGTCTCTTTAAAGAATGGAGTAGAGGGAGGAGGGCTAATGTCTGACTTTTTTTTTTATTCCCTTCACATTTACTTGGATGAAGTTGCTCTTTCTGGAGTAACCTGTTGTCCTTGCCAAGGTTCTCACTCTGGGCATCACTATGAAGGGAACATTGTTCTCTCTAAAGATAAATTCTTTCTTTGATGACTCTGCTCTTCTGTTGACCAGTTTTATGACTTAGATGAGTCATTGCATTTCAGAATCTTTGTTTTCATGTCTATTAGGGTGACATAACGTAGGCATACCTACATGATTGACTAAGTAAAGCACATGCATGATATGCTGGGTTAGCAGTTACCTACCTATCCCTTCCCATTCTCTGTGATTCCAGGCTGATTTCCAATATTTGCCATCTCTTGTAGAGAGAATATCTTGTGTATTGTATGGATGCATCATCTGTAAATTAAAAACCCTATGGCCTGTGGTTTAGACAGGAAATGGGAGGTGGGATATCCGGGAAGAAAAAGGATTCTGGGAGAGAGCCAGCTGGGAGATTTGTGATGAGAGAGACACATGGTACCTGAGTACAGGTAACAAGCCATATGGCAGAATGTAGGCTAGAATAAATGGAATATTTTAAGTTATATCTAGTCAGAGAAGAGCTTTGCTATATGGGCAAGGTATTTGTAAATACATTTTGAGTCTGAATTTTATTTCTGGGAGCATGGGGATCGGAGGAAGAAGCAGGGCCTAACAACAATCTCTTTTCAGTTCCAGGTCCATATTGGTTTCTTTATGTCATCAGGATTTTGAACATGATGTTTTTTTCTTTTAATCTGGATATCTTAGTATTCCTATTCTGGTTGGTTATTATGTTTTATTCCATTCCAAGGTGAAATAATGTCTTTACTGAAGCTGCCCTGAAGCTTTTATTTATGTTACAAGTACTTTATGTCCTGCTCATTTTAAGTATGTTAAGAATTTATTATGCTTAAAATGTTATATTTAGTTAAATATTACTTGTTTAACATGATTTTCCATGATCAGACATTATACACCCAAGAACAAGCACTTATGTTAATTTTGTTTACTATTGTAATTTGCAAGAGTAGCTTTACAGAGTAGCCTTCATAACTGTGTAGTACATTATGTGTGTGCTCTCCATAATTAGTCATCATCTTATGAGTTTCTATGTGGATAGTTCCCTGTTAGGCATTTATATTCTAATTACACAAGAAGAATACTCCTTATGAATTAGTACTACATATCTTTAATAATCATGGTGCTAGTTACTTCCTACTTAGCGGGACAAAAATATAGTCAGAAACACATTAAAGAAGTTTATTTTTATTCATAATTTCTGATTACTACAGCTCATAAGGCAGAATGGGATTCAGGTGGGGCATGACATAGAAGCTTTTTACATCATCTGAACCAGGAGGGAGCTGGAACTAAGAGCAGGGTGGTTACCTCAAAGATCTGCTCAGTGATCTATTTTCCCCAGCTAGGTCCTGCCACAGACAGTAACCCCCCTAACTCATATATAGCCAAATAACTATCCAATAAAGTCTTCAAATATGATCCTAGATTTGGAGACATTTAAGATTCCAACCATAGCATTATTGAAAATTTTTTTAGAGTCCTTGAAATATAAATCTTTTAATTTAACTCCTCACTAGTTTATCTAGGAACAAGTACCTCTATTCAGAAATGAAAGGTATTTTAAAATTCAGCACAAAGATACACTGGATAGTTGGTGTGAAGTAGCAAGAAGGGCTCAGAGTTCACTGTCGGATATGGTCTGAGTTTCTGGTACCATTCATATGATGACATTATTTAAAATTTAAAACTTAATTTTCTTAAGTTTTCTTAGCTAGGGTTTCTATTGCTTTAATAAAAAAACAATGACCAAACAGCAAGTTGGAAAGGAAAGAGATTACTTGACTTATCACTGTTCATCATCAAAGGAAATTAGGACAGGAAGTCAAACAGGACAGGAACTTCGAAGCAGGAGCTGATGCATTGGCCACCAGTCCAGTGATGGCACAACCCACAGTGAGCGGGGTCATTTCTTGCCAGTCTCTAATTTTACAAATGCCCTATAGATGGATTTTTATGGATGCATTTTTCTCAATTGAGGTCCCCTTCTCTCAGACAACTATAGGTTGTATCAAGTTGACACAAAACTAGCCAGACAAAGAAACACATCATAAAATGTAGAGACAGATGAAAAGGGGATAATAAGGACCCTACGGGGGGGGGGGGGCTTTCATCTTAACAGCTTGTGGCTCCAGGTTACACCAGCCTCTGCAGAATATAAATTGGTGTGGGAAAATCTCTGTTCTCAGCACTGAATCTCCATCAGTTCCTCTTTTTCTTATTCGTCAGTGTTAACACTGAATGCAAAATATCATGAAGGTAAGCCGGGAAGTGGTGGTGAGTTCCAGGACAGGCAGAGTTACACAGAGAAACCATGTCTCAAAAAACAAAACAGAAAACAAAACAAAACAAAACAAAAATCATGAAGATGCTACTTGGCCTAGTAGAAACTTCCTTTCTTTTCCCACACTCAAGTGCAGTGCTGCCTTCTAAATATTATCACAACTATACGTCTCTTCCACCACAATATGATGATCAGTTTGTAAATAATCCATTAACTGTAGCACCAGTCTTCAAAAAGTAGTGATTTTGTTTTTACCCTTTTATATTTAAAACATTAAATTGTGGACTGACTGGTCAACCCTAGAGGATAAATTGATTAAATGATTCTCTAAAAGGGATAAATCTATTATTGTTGAGAGAAAATGGATTGAGACTCAGGCCTTAGATCTCTTAGTTTTGTGTTCTTTGAACTACAGCCATTTATGATGGCATTATAAGTTCTATTATGAGAACTTTATTTGTGTCTTCTATATTACATATTATTGTTATTTTCTATTTTGCCTTTTATTTATTTATTTGATTTTGGGTTTTTTTGAAGGTTTATAGAGGACTTGGCTATTTCAAGCTTTCTTCACATAGGTATCTCTGATGTTGAACACTTACCTACTCATTGTGGGACGTGAACTAAAACCACACTGAGTGGATTTCCTCATCTGCAAATTGGTCACAAACAGAGTAAGAGCCTTCAACATATGATGAGGGTTAACTTAGTTAACCTGTGAATTGTAGTTTAAAGTTCCCCGAAGGTATCAGGAGCTCAATAAAGCTATTATAACTCATCCTACGGTGACAGATCCTGCAGTTGTCCTTCTATACTGTAAATGACTAAAGGATCTCAGTAACTTGTTATTAAATCATCCTATCTTAATCTTGGCTCTAATAGCTTTACCCCAACTTTTTTTGACCCTTTCTACTGGGTTCCTTGTATTTGAAATTATAACACACAGGGTACTGAAATATGGGGCGAGGCTTCAGGATCCTGTCCTTAGCATTTCTTATGATTGACAGCTTCATGGTCTGAGATGAGTTTGAAGTGTTAGCCACATTTCTTTCTCCATGTGCTAAGGAGGCCTTGGCTCTCTGCTTGTGGGGGGCTCAGTGTGTGCGTTAGCACTGCACTTGGAACCCCTGGTAAAGAAGCAGGCCTTCTTATTCTAGAGGGTCTGAATTTTTATGGCTGCACTGAGCTTTTGTTCTGGTTTCAGAAATCTGGGTGGCCTAACAGAGGGCATTAAACATCTAATTACCAAGATGAAAGGAGAGCAAAGGAGTCAACGGTCCTGAGTGTGGACCACTATCTGAAGGGTGGTGTTGTGACTGTATGTAGATATTTGGTTTGTTCATGGGTCCCTGAGCTGTGTGGAATTAATATATTTGTGGTGTATACTGGCCACTCTGTAAACAATGATCAAATCCTAGAAACTTAAGATTTCTGCCTTTTATTTCAGTTGACTAAGCTGCTTAGATTTATGGCTTGTTTTAGCTTGGCGAAAGGACCTGCTTCCATACACCCTCAGTTTTTTTAGACAGACATTTCCTCTTTACCTACAGAGCCAGAACAGCTCTCAGTTCAGAAACTAATTATTAATGGTTCAGTCTAGAAGATTTCACCTCATCTTAGTAGCTCTGGGTTGTCAATCTTTAGGTTGACACTAAACACCTTTTCTAATACCCGATTGATAGGGAATAGGCCTCTCATTTAGTTGGACTCCAAGCCATCTTGTTCTCTGGAACCTAGATCTTGGTGCTTCTATCCTAGTCTGTTCCATCCTCACTGGAAGAGCCAAAGACAGTGGTGTTCCTGGGCCCCCAAACCTAGGGTTCCAAGTAACTTTATCTTGTTCTTTGGAACCTCTGCTGGGACATAAACCTAAACTGTACATTCAAATTCTACATATTTTTTTTCCAGTGTCTTCTGCTCATTAAAACAAGCCTTTCTTTGCAAATGTTACTTAAAGGGAAATTATGACTAAATAATTTTTAAAGACCCACAAGAGAAATAGAAAGAATGCATGAATGGTAATCTAAGTAATATAGAAATCACTGGGCTAACTTTTCAATTCATGGACACAGTTCAGTGTTTTAGGAGTGGAGCGAGGCGATGAGGAGAGTGATAATGCTTACAGCTGCAGACACACAGGCTCTTCATAACGTAGTTCATCTACTTATTACTTCATCGACAGAGCCCCTGGACGCGTGATGTAATGATTCTCCACAGTTAGAATCAGGGGATGCCTTTGCTTCTTGTGAAGATTAATTCCATCTCAACACTTACAGAAACATTTTGACTACTAATGCTCACTACTATAAAAATCTGCGTTATAAAATATGAGAGTCACTGTTGTTTTTGCTGTAAGATATCAATAGTTTTAAAATGGCAATAGATATTTAAGGGAAGAATGAGATTAAAGTGTTCTATGCATCTTAAAGCTTGACATCTGAAGCTATATAATTTAATCATAACTGCCCC
This sequence comes from Hylomyscus alleni, assembly GCA_019843855.1. NCBI lineage: Eukaryota > Metazoa > Chordata > Mammalia > Rodentia > Muridae > Hylomyscus > Hylomyscus alleni. The sequence continues at coordinate 12,951 of JADRCC010579023.1, forward strand.
ACCCTACAGTTCTTTAATACTCTACTCAATAATATTTTCCCCCAGTACATTTCATGAATAGATATTAGCCAAGAACTTCTGGAGTTTGTGATTAAATATTAACAGGGTTATTTTTACAAAATGCGCAGAAACCTTCCACAAGATTGTGTCTGTGAATGTAAATTGGTCTACAGACATTTTGACAGATGCTTGTGGTTGTTTATAGTGACACCTGCTCCTGCTCAGTTATCATTTGCTATTAGCAAAAAAAAAAAAAACAAAAAAAAAAAAAAAAAAAAAAAAAAAAAACAAAAAAAATATTTTTGTTAACATGAGCTTCTCGGTTCTTTCCCCTTAGTATAACTTACCATTGATCATCATCTGAGTGTGTGAGTTTACCAGGGCACTGAATAATAAAAAAAATATTGTAATTTGTCCTAATAAGCTTGAATGAGAACCCAACTTGCTTTGGACATTTCCAGCCAGGCATAATTTATCTCCATCCCTGGCTGTGAAACAGTGTGTATCTTCTTAACCGAGTCCCTGACAGATGGTTTCAGTGTTTCCAGGACTCCATTTCCAATCATTTTGCTCATATTGCAAAATTGGCCTTGAAAAAGGGTAAAGAGGTGTTCTGGTGCATTAACGTCCCCTCCGAGCTGCTTGCTGTGAAGGGCATGAAGAAATGAAGGAAATGATTTCAGGGTAGTGCTTGAAAAATACCTTACTGGAACTCAGGAGATTTAGTGACAGACCGACGATTCCCAGATTGCATCACAACCTGCCTCTGACTTTGACGGTGTATCTCCAAAACAGCAAGAACAGAGACATTCAGTGACCATGCTTGACAAGCCACTCAGATGGTGAGGGAGGGCTATGGTTCAGGCTGGCTTCCTGTCACTTCCGTCTTGCTGATCCATACCACCGTGGAGTGTTGGAGGAACACGGTAGCTGCGAAGTGCTGGGACTGTCCCCTAATGAAAGGCCTGAAAGCATCTACATTCATTTTCTGGGAACCATGAATTGATCAGATTCAGCATACCAAACTTTCATTTTCCTTTGCAGCTTCAGCTGGCCGACTTCTTCATCTAAAGTGATGTTCTTTTTCCTTTTGTTGCCGTTTAGTTTATGATCAAAATCAATGAGGACTGAAGCTTTCCACGGCCATCTATAAAATGCAATTACTGTATACAACACACAGTAAAACTCCTGTGGTGTGTATGTTGAGACATAATTTATGCCATTTACCTCCAGAGAGATATCGATCTTTTTCTGTGAATGTTTTACAAAAGGGTCTCTTGAGTGCAAGCGCAAGGAAATATGTGGCTACTGGGGCTGATCTATAATTTGATTAATAATGACCAATCTCTTGAACTTGACTTCTCGTCGCATTTTTATTGTGATATGACCTAAGAATCTTAGAATTTTCTTTTCATTTTCTTACTATTTTGCAGCAGGAGAGTAATTCCCGTGCTTTGGCCTGCCTGTCTTGCTTTGTCCACAGTGTGAATGTCAAACACAGAAGCCCTTATGACTAAATTTGAGTCAGAGGGTCTTAGTTTGGATGGAATCCAGCCACTTGATATCCCTGTGACCTTGGCCTTGGGTTCTCTGCCTTTGTCACCTCTCAGTTTTTATCTCTATGCAATGGAACAGGTAATCCAGTTTAGAAGCCATTGATTTCTAGGATAAAATGAAACGTCTTACACCCTTCTTTCACAAACATTTAGCCGCCACGTATTTTTGACAGGCTGTTGGGACTTGATTGGGAAAGAGACTTAATTAATCCTTATCTCCATGGGGGCTTGCTCGAATTAAATGACACACAAATGATTCCATATACTTTGATGTGTTATGCGTGTGAACAGTGGCATCCTCATCACTGTTGCAACATTGTTGTCATGCCTGAGACTGGAAGGAAATAATGCTGATGATGCTCCTTCAGAGTCAGTCCCATTGGTGGATGGAGCAGTTAGAGTTAATGACATGGAAATGGTTCTGAAACTGCACAATGAGCCTTCTTAATGCTCCACAGCGTAGCATTTACTAGCTTATCCTCTTAAGTTTGTCTGGAAACTCTATTTATCGATTATTTCCCTTGTAGCCTGAGTCCTGTAAGTGAAAGAGACAGAAGGAAAAAGAAGGAAAGGCATTTTTTTAAAAAACTTGTCTAAAGTGTAATCTATCAGAGTCAATGAGCTGGGGAAGTTCATTTTCAAAGAATAAACCTTCCTGTTTCATCCAGGGTCCCTCAGCACACCCAGGATCTTATCTTGGGCTTCTTTGTAATAGATGCTCCAGCATTCTTTCAACTGTTTTTTTTTGAAGCAGAGTGGAATTGTGATTTAAGCGATTGTGGCCTTTAGAATATACACTGTTTTAGGC
>JADRCC010579024.1:0-13817 GCA_019843855.1 Hylomyscus alleni
AGGGAGAGAGAAACTAAGTCATGCGGAGAGGCATTTAATAAGTTTAGGGAACTACCTCTTAAGAAGCAGGTAATACAATTACAGTTTTGTTGAGTTAAATAAATCCTGGGGTTTATTTCTGGTGAATAATTTCTACTCTGATTAGCTATTAATGAAAGTTGAGTGTTTGATTTTACATTTTTTTGTACAGCTTGCAAGTGGAAGAACCTTGCACGGACAGCATCTGGCTGTGCGTAATGAGCACCATGCATTGGTGCTCACACTATCTTCACACTATACTGTGACTTGTGGCCCTATAGCTTTGTGCCATGTGTAGATGACTTGACACAGTGAGTGACAGGAAAGTGTAGGGTACTGATTTGGGTACTTAGACAATCAACTTAAACTATTACACTTTGTACAAAAGTAACTGGATAAATATATCCAACAAAAATCTGACAAATCTTCTCTTCCAAAATATGACAATGGCTATCTCAACTGTCCAACACACAGGGAAGTGTGTTAAAGGTATTCCTCAGATGGAAAGACATGGCGATTCCAACCAATTGCTTCAAATTTTGTTACTGCTGTAAATTAAACACACACACACACACACACACACACACACACACACACACCATGTGAGCATATTGCCAGGATTCTTCCTGCAGCTTTACAAGGGTGTGTGTGAATGTCCCAGACGTTTAAATACTTAACTCATGATAAACATTTTTCTTTGTGTACAGGGAACATCAGATGTTCTTTCTCACCAATGTTGGGGAATATTATTTCACAAGTCCTTTCTACAGACATACCATTACTGGACTCTGGTCCATCTGCTCACAATTTGAAAGTCATTGCTTAGAATGTGATAGTTGGTGGTACACAAATGAGATTTATTATGAGGCTCTCACATATAAAACAACAACAACAAATCCCAACCCACAACCTTAGAGGATTCAGATATGGATACATTCTGCAACGGCTCTTCAACATCTTGGGTATGCTTCCGTTCCCTCTGAATACTGTAATCATCCTTAGCCGCTTAGAGCTGGATACTGCTTTTTCTTGAGACAAACACGCTGCTTTTCTAAAAGTTAAACCTTGTATTAATTTACATGCTTTGTGCAAATTAATAATGTGTGATTATAATGAATAGAGATTCACGTTCCAGCATTACCTAGATGTTATTGGGTCACTAATTCTAATAAAAAAAAAAAAGATAGTCTAGATGTTAGCCTTCTAATCACGTAGGTGCATCTTTCCTCTATGTTTTATATCTTATAATGCCAGGGAAAGGAAAGGATAGCTAAAAGATAACACACAAAGAGACAGCAACTCTGACTCCCCCAACTGCCATTTCCCCCTGATGGCTGCGCAATAGTATTGAAACCAGGGTTCTCTCCACAGATCGCTGATGGCAAAGGTTTCAGTCTCTGCTTCGAAACCCCTAAACCTATTTGGGGCTTTAGACTTCATGTTATACAGAACTTATGCAATGTCTAAGAGTGTACCTGAAGGGAAGGGGCATGCTACCAACCAACGCCCTCATCTACTGTGTCAGCATAATCTCTATTCCCTAGGTCCTTTGGTTGCTAATTTTTTTTTTACAAATCAAATCCCTCTTTTCTTCAAAAAGCCATCTTCTTGCAATGACAAGGCTGGATATTCCATGACCTTCATCCTAAGTTTAAAATACTAATATGTGTCTCTTATTGGCTTCTTTTGGATTTGGCTGACTTCTTTAATGGCTCTGATTTAAGAAGTGGAAGACTGAGGTCCCTGTAAGAATTATTGAGAAAAAAAATCTTTAGTTACTATTTTCTATGATTCATTCAGACATATTCCTGTGAGAGCTTTGGAATGATTGACATTTTCTAAAGATAACTTATCAAATGAGACTACCAATATCTTGACAGATATAGCACTAGTGACTAATTTTCAAAATGATGGATGTGGAGTTAGAGAGATGGCTCAGCAGTTAACAGCATTTACAGCTCTTCAAAGGACCAGAGCTTGGCTCCTAGCACCCACGTTTGGTGGCTTCAACCTCAGAGAATCCAACACCTCCAAGAATACCTGAACTCCCATGTAAAAAACACAAGACTATACAGAAGCATACACAGAGACAGAAATAATAGAAACAATTCTTTAAAATGGTATATATGACCTTCTTTTTTATTTATTCACTTATGCCAAAGTGATCTTGTGAGTACATAGCATATTATTTTCCTAGGAATGTATAATTGAAAAGGCAAGCAGTGGTCACATTTATTAAATCTTAGAAGCTTGGCGATATAAAGCATAAAGTTACCACTTCTGAGGATGGCATAGCAGCCGGCTTGCTCTCATGTCTTTGAGCTTGGAAGAGAGCTTTCAGAAAACAGAGATGGGTGAGAAATACCTGTACCTTGTCATTTGGTGGGAACAATCAAAGAACTACCTACTCACCCATAGAAGAAGCAATGCTCTATCCCTCTTAGGCTATGCTCTAAGAATGGTGAAGGATCTCTGTCTGCTCACCTCCAGAAAACTCTTCTCCATTTTTGTCTTCTCTGAGACATTCCTCATTAATAAATATTCTCCCTGTTGCAATAGGCAAATAAAAAAATATCTTGTTCATTTCCCAGGTCATTATGCCTTTGACACTGGCTTGTTCTCATTAAACAGTGACACGCACGCGCACACACACACACACACACACACACACACACCCCGCCCCCTGACTCATGGTCAAGAGTTATGATCACATCACCAAGATGCAGGAGCAGGGAGTGGTAGGCACAGAAAGATCCAGACAATTTCTCCCATGGAGAGGACTGTTCTGAAGTTTAAAAAAAATAAATAAAACTGACAACTTCTGAGCGGTGATAGCTGTGCTCTAGCACCCACAGATAGAAGAAAGCAGCCTGAGAAAATAATTACCCTAAATTTAGCAGTGCTCAACAATGAAGTTCATTTTACTAAAATCAAGAAGATCTATATATAGAAAATTCAAACCTATATCCAGGTTGAAATATTCTGTGAAGATCCACTTCATAGTAGCTCTTACTGAATTCATGGACTCCCTAGAGCGACACCGTACCACCATGTATGAGACCTGTGCGAGCTCAAGCCAGGCCAGATTCCAGCATAGAGAGGGGAGGTGGGCACTAAGGCTTACCCCTAGCTAAGGAGCTATTGGCAGGATACAATTGCTAAGGGAGGGAGAGTCAGTGTTCTTTAACAGTGTTGTCACTGGTAGGTAAGACCTATCCCAGGAGAAAGCCGTACATACAAGAATATATGGGCAGCACAACCTGGATTCAATAAGGAAGTTTTGGATTTCTTTTCAGAGGACATAGAGTTGGCTAGGTAGACAAGAGAGATGGATCTGGATGGATGTAGGGAAGTGGGGGGGGGGGAGTGACTATGGCCAAGTCACACTGTATAAAATCCTCACAGAACTAAGTTTTTAAAAAAGATTCTAAAGAATAAAATGAAAGAAATTGTGATGTTCAGAGGTTTGCAGACCACAGATAGCAAGTGAACGGTGCGGCTTCAGGTTAAAAAATAAAGACATGGAGGAAAAAAGGCTGAGTTAGAAGCTCGGCAGTGTCTCAGTCCCTGGAACTGTCCCACCAGGAATGTCATGCAGCTGAACCATTTAAACCCCTCTGCCACCCTGGCACTGAGAACAGAGAGTCAAGCCCCACAATAAGTCTCTTTCCTGGAATTTCCAGAAGGGAATCACCCTAAACCCTGGCCATGTCTCCGTCCTTGCCTTCTACACAGGGAAGTGTGCCACAAGCACACGTGTGTGCATACGAACATGTGCAGGCCCACATACACAGCCACACACACACACACACACACACACACACACACAGCCACACACACACAGCCACAAGCTCTCACACATTTTGTTTGTTTTCTTCTGTTTTGTTCTGTTTGGTTTTTAGACACAGGGTTTATCCGGGTAGCCCTGGCTATCCTGGAACTCACTCAGTAGACCAGGCTGGCCTCAAACTCACAGAGATCCACCTGCCTCTGTCTCAGGGTTGCTGGAATGAAAGGCAGGTGCCACCATAGGCTCACACTCATTCACATACATACACTCTTTCACACAGACTCTATCACATAACTACACACCCTTACATACTTAAATGCATATCCACTAAAACACTTACAGACACCCTCACGCGGTCACATCGGTCTCCCACGCACTCACTCACCCGCACTTACGCTCCCTCAAACACACACCCTCCAGCACCTCCCGATTGCTCACACTCTCCCTCATTGACTTGCACATTCCTTCACACATTTACACTACGTCCCCACACCCCTACACAAACACTCGTTCATACACGTGCATTCATCCCTAGATCCACTTGACGCCCCCTCGTTCATGATGTTAGGAGATGAGAAAGGGAACTTTTCCTAGAGAGGAGTGCAGATCCTTTCCTGGGGACCCAAATGGAGACAAATAAGAAATAACAGGAAAGAAAAGAAAAGCCACGACAAGGTGGGGCCAGCATTAACTCTCACCCCAGGCCCTTCCTGTACCACCCAGTGTCCAAGCTTGAAACTGACCAGCACTGGAAGAGTACTGGTCTAAGAGTACAGTTACCACTGGTTCTAAGGTAAGATATTTTATAAATACAACAGAATGGATGCTTGGGTCACAGATTAGATACCACTGCAAGTACATACTATATCCCCCCATAAAAACCATCCGGGGTACCACACATATGCACCAGGGGCTTCTGTGGTTATTTAAATAGTATCAACTTAATATGTAAAGTATTTTTTTAAAAAAAAAAAATAAAAGCTTCGTGTCATTTGAAATAGGTGACTACCCTGAATATAATGTCAGTGACACCAGCATTCAAAGAGAAATTACTCTCCTATTCTTAGGAAGGATTTTATTTCAGTCCCAGAATTCAAAAGGAAGACATCATCCACTATTTAAGACTAGACAAAACATGCCCACATTTTTTTATTAATCCTTAAAATTCTAATAGGGGAGGGAACCTACTTACAACTTGGTTTTTAAGCAACCCCAAGAATTTTATATCTCAGTGTCTGAATTTAATTTCCTTCCCCGAGATCAAAGAGTACATTATTGTGATGGGTGTGGAAAGAACTGAGTGTGGTTAGATGAGAACGTCCTGCGTGTATATTAGTGATTTATGTTGGATGCGGAAATGAATTGTGATTTTATGGAAGGGAATTATTTTTCCCTTCTGTTTAATATTTAGGCCATGTCTCCTCTGGCGTCAGAGCCTGGTATCTTTGTCCTCTGACTTCACACTTTCCATAAGCCTTCTGGTTTCACAGCAGACACGTTGTAAATCTTCTCCTTCTAAGGGTCCCACATATGTTTCATTAAAAGTGTTTGTTTCTTTGATCAGCTTGACGTTTTTTTTTTTTTAGCATGTGAAAAAAAATAATAATAACTTTGCTGCTTGGCACTTGGAAATGTATGGGCCACAGAGTGAAGAGCCATGTGCTGAGTGTGCATAAACCAGCCATGGCGAAATGAGTCACACAGGCTCTCCCAGGGCGTGGCACTAGCTGCCTCCCCCAAGGCCATAGTAAGCACACGGCAGGCAGGATAGAGACACTCCTGTATTATCTGTATGCTGGGGCTAATGTAAGGAAGTTCCACTCACCAGGTGGCTCGAAGACAATCACAGTCTCACTGTTGGGGAGGTTGGAAGACGTAGCAGGCCAGGAATTGACAGAGTTGCTTTTTACTAGACCCTTCTCCTAGACTGGAGCATGACTCTTATCGCTCTAGGTCCACATAGAAGGTTCCCTCTGGATGTGTTGGATTGCCTCAGTAGCATTGGATGAGGCTTTCACTTAATGATTTTATTTTAACTCCTTTAGCTCCTAAGCACAGTCACAGCCTGATGTCCTGGAGGGAGGCTACGGTTTCAAAACAAGCATTTCAAGAAAGCCAAAGTTCAGACAAGCATACCTGATATTTGTAAGACCTTGGCAAACTAGGTGAGGACGTAAAACAGACAGACAGGGAGACAGACAGGCAGTCCGCAGACAGACAGGCAGGGTAAAGCGGCCATTTCGAGAGCACTGGAGTCCATTTACTAACCGGGATGACTCACATGGAGGGCCTGGCACCAACACTTCAGGCCAATTAAGGCATCAGAGCAAGGGCAAAGCAATCTCTGAGTCACGGGCAAAGGTCTATTTTAGGTCTCTGGCCCTCTAAGGCAGCCCATTTCCCAGCAGGGGGAATGATGCCCTACATGATAAGGATGATAATTTACCTCTCCTTCCTCATCCTCCGCCTCCTCCTCATCCTCCTCCATGTTCTCCTTCCTGTTGGTAAACTCAGAGCATTGCCACAGAAGCCACCATTTGCTCAAAGCCCTGGCCTCCAGGGGTCCAAATGAATACACCCCCATGACATCCCCGGCACATAATTTTAACTGAACAAAGGAGAATGGCACTCAAACACACTGTCCCTCCCCCAGTATGACTTTCTTCCAGGAGTTAGGGCACTCCCCCCCGCGCATTAGGATTCCTGGGTTCTCATCTGAGTCCTGTAATGTTCTTACCAATTAACATATGGAGTCTTCACTCTCTGCTGCCAGTTTGTTTCTTCCCAGTCCACTATGGCTCTGCAAAAGTTGGCACGCATGTCAGAGCCTATTTCCAATATACAGTGGATTTGTTTGGATCAAGCCGTTAGGTTTTTTTTTTTAAGTCTACATGGGATATTACTTCTAAACATCATCTTCTTTTTTTTCTCAGAGGCCAGTGGACACCGTTACGAAGTGAGGAATCACCGGCAGAGCATGTTGCCCTTCTTTCTCCTTTACAGTGACCAGTTTTTGCTCATCCAATCCTAAGACACGCTTTGAATTTTTCATTCAGTAAACACAGCTATCATGACCATTATTATCATTAATTCGAACTATTTATCAGTTAGTTTACATAAATGCAAACAAAAGGAAAACACCTTGTGGCTACCAGAAACCTTGAGTAGTCTACGTGCACAGGCAGTGGGCAGCTACTCTGATTGATAGTATGACAGAACCGTGGAGTAGAAGCAGGGTGGCTTCCCAAAGGATAGGATGCTATTCAGACGAAAATGACATCAGCCCAGTCAGTGGGGGATAGATTCTCTGCGAAGAAGAATAAAGCTAAATAGTATGTGATTGTTTTCTGTGAGATCTCTGTAAACAGAAAAGGAAACTTTATGTATATGGCATAATATACATAAAGAGTTCTGGTCTAGACATCTCCACTAATCAGTAATCAAAGGTTAGCTTGTTCTGTACTGTCTTATTGATCTGACATGCAGGGACATCACACTCCATCATTTCCATACCACTTCTAGGACTTAAACGATCCTTGTATGACTAAAAGGTAGAAGATTTGACTCCACAATCAACTAACAGCATGAGAGCCAGAGAGTCCTTCCTCTAACCTCTCCATACCTCATTTGTAAATCAGGAATGATACTGTCTTATATTGTTAAACAAAGTTGCATCTGCAAAATAAAATGAAAGCCTATTACTAGCTAGCATTTCTTATTTTACACATATACCATATTAATTTATATCACATATTCTACTAAATTATTTCTTTTAGCTGTGTGTCTCTCTCTTCTGGTTGTCCAAAACTACTTAAAAAGACTTACCCTTCATGTATTCCTCTCTCTTTTTTTAATCTCCTTTCCTCTATAATTTTCTCTGGTGTCTGAATAAATATGATCATGGGCTAGTCACACACCAGCAGTCAGAGAAAACCACACGGAAGTATGTATAAGGCAAGGCTATGTATGCCCTAGGAATAAAACACCACTTTTAAAATAAAGAAAAAAAATACACTGAGATGGTCAGAAATTAAAATGAGATAACAATTAATGCAGATGAGTCACAGACAATTTCAAGGAAGTTGGAAAATGAAAATGAAACACTATAATTAACCTATGCATTGGAACAAATGAACAACTCAATTTGAAAACTGGAGAAGACCAGTGAGTGGTGTGTGAGACATATTTGATGCACTCCCTTTGAACCTGGAGGTAAAGCTCATAAAGATGAGAACTATACTAAACATGTCAGGTTTCACTCTCGTGTGGAGTCTTTTACAGCTGTTGTGAACCGTAAGGACAATGCCCACCACAAGTTCATGTGTTGAACACTCAATTCAGAGCTGTGGACACAGTTCGGGGGAGGTTCCGGAAACTTCCAAAGGTGGCTTGTATCTAAAATAAGAACAAAACTGAAAGCATGCTTTGGAAGAGTATCCCTGTGCCACCAATCATCAGGCTAAGGAGTCTTTGCTTGACCTGTGTAAAAATTGTGAAAAAAAAATGGACACAGGAATTTTTTTTTCTTATTTTTCATTTTTAGGTTTTTTTGTTTTTTTGTTTGTTTGTTTGTTTTTTGAGACAGGGTTTCTCTGTGTATCCCCTGGCTATTGTGGAACTCACTCTGTAGACCAGGCTGGCCTCAAACTCAGAAATCCACCTGCCTCTACCTCCCAAGTGCTGGAATTAAAGGTGTGTACCACCACTGCCCTTCTGAATTTATTCTTCTTTTGTGAGCTCTATATCCTGGCTTCCCTCTCCTTTTGTACTTCTGCTTCCTGTCATCTTCAGGCCCTGCCCGCTCTCGAATGGTTCATCGGCTCCATTGGCTGTCAGACCGGTACTGCTGACTCTCAGCAGTACCTACCTGTCCCCAGATGGCTGCTTAGGAATTAGGTGCCAGGTCAGTGGTGTCAGCCAGGCATGGGTAGCTGATGCCACCCCAGTACCAGGCGGATTTAGGTTTACGGGAATCAATAGGCAATGTCTGGTGTCTCTTTTCCTTAGCGCTCTCATACATGGTACTAAGAAGTTCAGGGTTATTTGAGGTTATGAGGATAAATATAACTTTGTAAAAATTCAGAAATAAAAAAGTTACTAGGAAAAAAAATAATCACAAGACACATCCAAAGGACATTCACACTACTGTTGACCAGTGGACCAAAGGATAAGACAAAATGAAAACCTCAAAACTAGTGAGGCTTCCAAAGTCGACGCCTCTTCCTTAAATTCTTCTGTGAAAGCTAACCCCTTTATGCTACGGTCTGGAGGCATAGGGCCCTGGGAGATGATTGGAGCATGAATTGGCTCTTATGAATGTGATTATTTCAAAGATGAAGAGGCAATGAAAATGTGATACAATCCAGCAGAAAAGATCATATTGAGTGAGGTAACCCGACAGAGGCTCCTAGCCTCAAATCTTCAGCTGTGAGTGCATACCCTGGAGTAACTGCAGAAACCAGGAAAGTAAAAAAAGATCATTGCCAGGGTGCAGGAAGCACCAGAGAGGGCAATGGCGGCGTAGAAGTGATTGGATACTCGGAATGCAAAAATAGGGAGGGGTTCTAACTTAGGGAGGGGAGAGGGAGGGAAGAAGAAAGGGGGAAATAATAGTAATATGCCTGAAAAAGTCGTGAAAAGTCACACTATTAACTGTCAATTCCCAATAAAACTACATGTAAATCTGAGAATAAAAGTGCACACGGGGTTTAGAAGAAATGTTCTCTATGCTGACATCTTCTGAGCTGTTGATCAGGGCTGTCTAAGACACGAAACATTACAAACGATTGCCTCTGCCCTCCGTTGCTCCCAGAGGTGAAACACAAGCCCTACTGCTGAGGCCATTTTCGACACGGCCCAGAGGTCCCTGAACTGAAGCTGGTCTAAACGCCTCCTCCCTGAGCACCAGCTTTCACGGTACCAGAGTGTGCCATGCAAAGTTCCCAGTGATGGAAGCAACCACCAGTCCTCCCCCAGCTCTGGTGCCTGTGAATCACACAATGAGACCAGCATGGTGTGATAACCCTAAGGTACAGTTAGTGGTGTACATTCCCTAGTGGCTACTAACAGCTAAACGGACTTAAGGCCTGCTCACACAAGAGGGAAAGCATGCCTGATACTAGAATCCTAGCCAAATACCCAGGGCTAGTGAAATCAGGAATCTTGGAGGAGATCCTACAACCATCACTTCATTAAACCAGCACAATCCCTGACTACGTTCTAAACATTTGTCCTCACACCCCCAGGAAACCTTAGTCCTCCCTCCTCATCACAGAAACATCTCTTTGCTTCAGATGGAGATCACTGCAGAAAACCACAACCAATCAAAATGCATAACTGTGGAGCCCAGTACCAGTTGGTACATCTACAATATAGCTCCTGAACCTAAGAGGCAGAAATCATTGCAGAAGGGGATGGGGAGTGGAAAGACTAAGAACTGGGAGGATCAGAGAATCTACTGTTAAATTGTGTCTCCTAGCCATGTATGTACACCCATGGGACCTCACCGACATGACTGTTTAAACATGACCTGAACAGTAGCAATGGATATAGACATGTTAGTGTGGACAGAGTTGGGGAACCTGTGAAGCCTCAGCCACATAGAGAAAACTACAGGCAATTACGGAGTGCCAAGAGTGGGAAAAGAGTCTTCTCTAGAGAAGAGTATACCAGTTGGTTATCCAATATCAAATATCCCCAACAACATACATAAAAGTAACATTATACAGACTGAGTAAGGTGTATGTATTCATTTAAATATATATAAATGCACATATTTGTATGTGGACGCATGTGTGTGTGAGATTGTGTGTGTGTAAGGAGGGAAGAAAGGGTATGGAGAAACTATGTAATTATATTATAATCTCAAAAAATTAAAGAAGTCATAAAAATAATCAAAAGAAAGGTATGGGAACTCGTGTGCTGTTGCCATATGGAGTCATGGGAGGTTCAGGCCCTGACCCAACCCTCAATCTTCCAGCCTGCTGATTTTGCATTTTCCACATTCTAGAACTGTGGGCAGTAAATTCTGACTGCTTGCAAATTACCAAGACTAAGGTGTTTTGTTATAGCAACCTGAGTAGACTAAAATTGTGATGTGAAAGGGCTGGCTCAGCTTATCAGGTCTAACCTTGACACCCAGAGTGATTAAACCACTGAGGGGGAAGACTCAAGAAAGAGATCCCAATTTCTGGCTCTAAATGTATTATAGGTTTTGTTATTTAGAATTTTCTCTCTGAAAGCAATAACTCTTCCAACTTTTTTGCTGTAGTCTTCCAGAATCTCACATTCCATAATTAATTTGCCCTTGCCAACCAACTTCTGGTTATCACATCTCACCTGTTCATACTGTCTTCTGCATGTTCCCACACAGCACTGACCCAAAAGGCTCTTTACTCACTACCATTGCACCACACTGCTCCCACGCTGTGTGTGTGTCTCCAGTTTAATGTCAATTTGTTTGGAGAAAATGACCTTTTTCTTTTTTTTAATTATTTATTATTTTATGTGCATTGGCACTTTGACTGCATGTATGTCTGTGTGAGAGTGTCAGATCTCCTGGAACAGGCGTTATAGACAGTTTTGAGATGCCGTGTGAGTACTAGGAATTGAACTCCGGTCCTTTGGAAGAGTAACCAGTGCTCGTAATCACCGATCTGCCTTTTCAGCCCTGAAAATGACCTTTTCCAAGACTTTATAATTACTTAGCTGGGAATATGGCACATGTATCCACATAGACTCATGACCACACACACATATAAACACGCACACATACACACATAAATACACACACACTGCATAGTCATTAATAAAAAATGAGTTCATATTTACAGTCATGTTCTCACGTTTAACGAATATTATTCCATTGTGTAAATGAACCATATTTTCTGTATTCATTCTTTGGTTGAGGGACATCGGGTTGTTTCCAGTTTCTGGCTATTTCAAATAAGGGTGCTATGAACATAATGGAACACTTGTCCCTGTGGCATGGTGGGGCATTTTGGGGGCATATGCCCAAAAGGGGTATAGCGGGGTCTTCAGGTAGAACTATTTCCAGTTTTCTGAGGAACTGCCAGATTGATTTCCAGAGTGGTTGTACCAGCTTGCAATCCCACCAGCAGCAGAGGAGTGTTCCTCTTTCTCCACAACCTCTCCAGCATCTGCTGTCACCTGAGTTTTTGATCTTAGTCATTCTGATTGGTGAGAGATGGAATCTCAGCATCACTTTGATTTGATTTGCCCTGATGACTAAGGACTTTGAAATTTTCTTTACTTTCTGTACTTCTCAGCCATTCAAGATTCTTCTGTTGTGAATTCTCTGTTTATCTCTGTACCACATTTTTTTAATTGGTTTACTTGAGTTTTTTGGAGGTTGATTTCTTAATTCTTTATAGATTTTGGATATTAGTCCTTTATTGGATGTAGGGTTAGTAAAGTTTTTGTCCTCAATCTGTAGCTTGCTGATTTGTCCTATTGACTATGTCCTCTGCCTTACAGAGGTTTTTAAGTTTCATGAGGTCCCATTTATCAATTGTTGATCTTAGAGCCTGAGCCATTGATGATCTGTTCAGAAAATTTTCCCCTGCGCCAATGAGTTCAAGGTTCCTTCTCACTTTCTCTTATATTAGATTCAGTGAATCTGGTTAAATGGATGGAACTAGAAAATATCATCCTGAGTAAGGTGACTCAGAGACCAAAAGGACATGCATGGTATGTACTCACTGATAAATAGATATTAGCCAAAAGGTACAGAATACTTAGGATACAACTTACAGACCGTAAGAAGTATCACAAGTAGAAATGCCCAAGTGAGAAGACTTCAACCCCACTTAGAAGGGAATAATCACCATGGGAGGCAGAGGGAAGGAGAGATCTGGGTGGGAGAGGGGAAGGAGGGGGGAAATGGAAGGACCCTCTAGAGAGTATCAGAGACTGGGGTAAAACACTCTCAGGACTCATTGGGGGTGACTTTAGCCAAATGTCCAACACTGGGGAAAGGGAACTCAGAGTCCACCTCCAGATAGACAGGTTCTCAAGTGGAGGGTTACTAACCCACAGTCAAAATTCCTGACCCAGAATTGTTCCTGTCTAAAAGAACTGCAGGGACAACAATGGAGAAGAAACTAAAAGAAAGGAGGTCCAATGACTGTCCCAACTTGGGATCTATCTCATGGGTGGACATCAAAGCCTGACACCACTATGCTATGATGTGCTTACAAGAGGGGAGGCTGACATGGCTGTCTTCAGAGAAGCCCTACCAGCAACTGACTGAGACAGATTCAGATACTTACAGCCAACCATTGGACTGAAGTCGGGGACCCCTATAGTTGAACTAAGGGGAGCATTGAAGAAGCTGAGGAAGAGCATGACCCCATAGCAAGACCGACAGTCTCAACTAACCCAGACTCCAGGGAGCTCCCAGAGACTGAGCCACCAACCAGGAGCATACACAGGACAGTTCAAGGCCCTTGGCACATATGTAGCAGAGGTCTGCCTGCTGTGGCCTCAGTGGGAAAAGATGTACTTAAACCTCAAGAGCCTTGAGGCTCCAGGGAAGGAGAGCCTGGTAGGGTGGAAGCTCCCTCTTGAAGATAAGGAGGAAGAGGAATGGAGTGAGAACTGTGGGGGGGGGAGTGGGGGGCAACGATTGGCACATAAATAAATAAAATAATTTAAATTTAATATTAGTAATAATAATAATTACAGAAATATTCATGCTAAATATGTGGGAGGAAGGGAATATAAATTATGTGTGGGTTATGATTTTATGAATATAAATTGAGAACAAAATACTTCAAGTTTAGTAGTAGCTTTCTCTGGTAACAGTTTCATTTCCGTTTCTTCTGTATTTCTAAAATATCTCATGAGTAGTCCTTCAGTATTTCATTACCTATCTACCTATCTGTCATCTATCTATCTATCTATCTATCTATCTATCTATCTATCTATCTATCTATCTATGTACCTATTTATCTACTTTTTTTTTTCCTTGAGACAGGCTCTTGTTTTA
>JADRCC010579025.1:0-11791 GCA_019843855.1 Hylomyscus alleni
CCCTTTTGTGTATAGTATTGTGAGAGGAAAAGATTGTAATTTGTGTATTAATCCATTATTTAATTATCCAATGAGAAATTGAACATTTATTTAATTTTTAACATGTACATTCAAAAACCTCCCATGGAACTTCTTTTGTAAAACACTTTATCCAATCTGGCAGGTTTTAGAATAGTGACTGAAGCAGATGAGTTATCTGTCTTATTTGGGTTTCTGGCTTAGACCTGTCATTACAGCATGGTTGCTCCTTCTCTCAGAGACACTGTAAATCAGTTTCGTTATTCCTTTATTGATCATACAAGTTCATGCTGAGGATGCTCATATATTTTAGCTCCTGCATTGTTTGTGGCTAGGGTGGTCTGATTCAAAGAATCAAAGAGAAAAATAGGCTGGATTGGCATCTACCTAGCCAGTACAAATCTTGCTAACTACAGCAGTCTTCTTAACAATGAAGAGTTGACAAGGAACTCAGGCAGGTGTAACTGACAGCCCTCCCATGATGCAGAGAAGGAATCAATTAATCAGACTGCTCTGCTGTCTCTACTCCGCTCCCTTCCCCTGATAACCACTCAAGATGGCACATACCAGACTTCACCTCTTCATTGTGTAATTAATATGACTGTCATGGCCTCTATTTAACTTATTAAGTGTCTATCAACTATATAAAATGTACTTGACACTTTGAGCTGCATCAGAAAGAATAAGTGGTTATTCATTTTTTCCATGTTTCTGAGGAGCTTGTATTATAACTTGGCAACTCTAAGTCTATCAGCAGGTATTACAGAGAGAGGAGTTAACATACTGATCCTGTTTTAACATCATCTAAATTCCCTACCTGACATGGCCTAGTCACATACTTTCTCCTTGTCTGAACCCTATGTCTTTAAGTATTTAATTTGATTCATTTGTGTGTGCTAGACCACATAAGATTAACTACAGTTTGACTCTCCCATCTTTCTGTTATTATTTTCCTTCTGGGAAAAAGAACAAGTGGGCAAGGCATAGTCATGACAAACTTTGAGACACATAAATATACTTTAAAAAGGAGAACTGTGGCCAGGGTACAACTTGGATTCTATATTGACAGGGATTGCTTACAGACTAAATGTGAGAAGGAAGACTATGTTATGTTTCTGGCAATGTGGCCTGCCCTGCCAAACTCATCCTCCACACAGCAAATGCAGTGGACATGTTTATGGTTGGTACACATTGTCTGTAATGTATTGATGTCTGTATGCAATATCACCACTGTCCCAATCACAGGTGAAATATTTTATATGACTCTGATCAATGATCCCTACATATGCACAGACCAAAACCAACCAAAGTGGTTATACATTTTGGATTATAGGACTAACATTCCCCATTGAATTCTCAACACTATCTTGCTTTGGAAGGAAAAAGTCTTTGCTAAACTTCATGGGATTGAACCTAAGATACCCAAAGCAACAATCAGAAATATCAAAACCTGTGTTTTAGAACAATGCATATCATGTTGGTGAACATTGTATACTTAGTTGACTGGGTTAAAATTACTCAGATAAGCAGTAAAACATTATTTATGAGTATCTATGATGATGTTCATGGAAGACATTAGCATTTCAGTCAGTGGGACTGAGTTAACATGATCCATCATTGAGGTTGAGAGCTGGTCCAAAAATAGAAGGGAAGAAAAGTGGGATTTTATTCTCTTCTTTAGCTGAGACATCCATCTTTCCTTGACCTCCAGACATAAACTCCTGATTATCAAGACTCAGATTAAATGATGTAATCAGCTTTTATAGTTCTGTAATAAGATATTTTACTTTATATCAAGTAATGTATATACCTACCCACATTATTCTCTCTCTCTTCCTTTCTCTCTGCCTCTTTTATCTGTTTCTGTCTGCCTGCCTTTCTCTCTCTCTCTTTCCCCCCTCTCTTTCCTTTCTCTCTTCCTTCCTACATACATACCTATATCTATTTATATGTTATCATTTGAATATGAATTGTTCTCTGTAAGTGCATGTTTTCCATTTATGATAATTACTTGTTGATATTACTGGACTGCTAGCAACTTTGGAAAGTAGATTCAGATAGAGAAAGGCTGCTAGGCGTGTATCTTAAAGGTAATCCCAGGTTTCTGCTTCTTTCCTCTCTTTTTGCTTCTTGTCTATCAGGTGATGAGCAATCACCTTTTCCACATGCTCTCACCACCATCATGGTCCATCTAAGCAAGTAGGGTAAAGCTGCATAAACTAAGCCTTTGAAGCCATGGTCTAGACGATATCCTTTCTCCTCTAAGTTGTTTCTCTCACGTATCTGGACACAGCAGCTCTAAACTACACCTAGCAAAGAAAATCAGAACCATAATGTTAGATCACCACATTGAATAAGCCTAACTACATGGTTCTTAAGACTCTTAGACTGGTTAGTAGAAGGAATTTGAGCAGTTTCATGAAGTGGGCTAGAGAAATCTTACATTGGTAAAAGTATAGGTGATTCTAGGGGGAACTCATAAGGCCAGAGTGTCATACGAAATGCATTTAGAGCATCACAAATTTTAGTTGTAAGTGTGGCCTTAGTTAATACCAACTGAGAGAGATGCCTTGAACTTATCAGATCTCATATGTTATAGGTTCAAATGTATATAAAATTTAGTTCATTTAAAATGCTTTCCCTTGTGAAGAGCAGCAACATTCAGATACTCTCATCCTACAAGCCATCTATAGTAAGTTATTTCTCCAGACTTTTTGGCATACCAAACCTCCAAGGTACAAAGAAGCTAATGCAGACATGGTCTAAGAGGACCCAGCTGCAGAACAGACAGAAAACAAGCTTTGGCATCATCTCTGTGATTCCAGTTTTTCAGATACATAAAATGAAATGACAGAATCACTGGTCCTCCCATCCAGATTTCAAAGGAAAACATTGGGGGCTGTGCAGTTTGAAGCAGAGTCATAATCCTTATAGCATGCCCAAAGAAAGCAATCTGTGAAGCTTTGAAGGTGGATGATCTAAACTGTGATGGAGATCTCAGGATTCTGGAGAAGCTAAGACATCTGCTAAATAAAAAGGCAGAGACAGTCAGATCAGCCAGATCAAGAGAGAATCTATGTGGGTTTGAAATGGCAGGGCTTTAATATGGGGGTTTCCCAAGCATGAACTTATATCCTGCTCCCACATGTCCTTGTCAGACATGGAGCTAAGTACTCAGGGTTTGCCTTGCTGAGTTTTGTTGTTTCTTTGATCCTATGTTTCCTTTCTTAAACTTTGGAATAGAAATGTTGTTTTATGCTCTAATTTCTTAGCAATGTGTAATTTACTGTTTGACTGTGGAGACCCTAGGCTTAGAATATTGGATAATGCTACAAATATTTAAAGAATTTCGGAAAGAAAATTTTGTACCATGAAATGTTTATAAGCATCTTCATCTTGTGTATGCTAGCTGGTAACTCTACTTTTTAAGGTGATGGACCTAGCTGGATCCTTAAGTGGGTTACATACAGTCATACCTGCTCATGCCTCCCTTCTCACTCTAGTTCCTGATTTTTATGAGTTTAAAAATCATTCTCTTCCATGTGCTTTCACTACCATAATGTTCAGGTAAAGCACAAGGCTATAAAAATCCATGAGTTAAAATAAGTCTTTCCTTTTCTAAGTTATTTCCGTTAGGTATTTGGGACTATAAAAGTTAAATTATCCATATCCTACTGGTCCTATTTGTCTAAACAACATTGGCCTGCCAAAAAGTAAGGGAAAAAAGGTATCCATAGGCCAAAATATAGGGGAAACACTTCTTCAGAATAGTGAGCTAATATCTCGGTGAGGGGCTTTCCCCAGGAGGGCATCAGTTGATTCTTAGTGGCACAAGGATTTATTTTACTAATGTGCATAGGGAAAACAGATTAGACTTGAATCAGTTGAGTGGAGCATGTTAATTTGAGGGCTTCATTTTCTTCTCACAGAATCTAAAATTGTAGAAATGAACATATTAAAAACACTGGTGGAAATATTTACCTAGATAACGGAATGACGGAATGCTTAGCTTGTTTCACTTGGGGACAAATTAGCTGATTTACCTTGATAATTTACAGTTACACTTTGCTGAGTGTGAGGGGATTTTTGATTGAGATATCTTTTTAAATCCTCAACTGTGCAATCTAATGTGAAGAACACCAGATTTTTCAGAACCTAGCTCTTGGCTCAAATCTGGGTTATTCTAAATAACTGCTTTGCTTTTTTTATACTTAGCCACTTCTTCCATTCTAAACAGTGAGACTTCAAATCTTTGTGTGTGTTGTGTGTGTGTGTGTGTGTGTGTTCTTAAACTGCACACACCATTCACATTTTGAAAGATACATTATTAAATTTGGTATGAGTGTGAAAGCTTTGAAGGTTTTAAAAGTACGATTGAAAGTGGAAATTTCTTAGAATGAAACACTCTACAGACTATTGTGTTGTCTCCTGAATAATTCTTCTGATGACTTCTGGTGATCTGATTATGGCTGTGCAATACTCCATGGGCTGAAAAAAACATATTGAATAAATAAAAAGCAATATACTTGAAATTACTGTAGGAGTAAGTTCTTACTAGCCCCAAATATAATCTACATTGATTTTCTTTTACAGCCAGTGGCTCAGAAAGCAAGGTAATTACCATCCTATTTCAAGGAGAGATTGAAATATGTTAGCCTGGAGTTCTTTGCAAATATTTTCACAAGGAGAGCATTTCCTTTGGCAGGGATAAACAGTGAAGTAGAGACTTATCAATTTTCATTGAACTGCGGAGTGTAACTAAAGTTTTAAGAATAGCACAGAAAATTCCCAGTTCAATAGCGTGTCAGAGAATGTAATGCTACCCAGACTTTGTACTTTGCCCTAATGAATCTGCCTCCCAAGCCTCACACGAACAGGTGTTCAGGAAGCCATAGGGTGAGAGTAATAAAGAACACCTGAGCAGATAGCTGAAAGAATAGTATTTCCTTTTATTCTTCATTTAACATTTTACTGTTCCACCTGAATAATTCCAATTTTCACTCGGGACCACAGCATCACATTCCTCTTTAGAATAATGTTGCTATCCTTTAATACTTGGTGGTATTTGATAACCCACTCCACACCAGATGTTGCCTCCTACTTTAATATAGGCCAATAGATTTTTAAAAAATAATATCACCTTCCTGTTAATCACTTAGATTTATTTCATGAGCTCATATCTGAGCCTTTGGAATGGGTATTCCCTTTGTACTTGATAATAACATGTATTTTTCAATATTAGGATAGAAAGTTTGTTATGTATATACTAGATGGAGTTCAGTATTGTGCTATCCAAATATATTTAAGTTCATTACTTTGGTGTTGATTCCTCTGTGTACCACTGAGAGGAGAGCAAAAAATTTGATGTATTAACATCTTTGTGTGTTTCAACTTTCAATTCTGTTTTAAGAATTATCATCCGAGCTGGGCAGTAGTGGCGCTCACCTTTAATCCCAGCACTTGGGAGAGGCAGGCGGATTTCTGAGTTTGAGACCAGCCTGGTCCAGGACAGCCAGGGCTACACAGAGAAACCCTGTCTCAAAAAAGAAAGAAAGAAAGAAAGAAAGAAAGAAAGAAAGAAAGGAAGGAAGGAAGGAAGGAAGGAAGGAAGGAAGGAAGGAAGGAAGGAAGGAAGGAAGGAAGGAAGGAAGGAAGGAAGGGAAAAAAGAATTATCATCCTCTTTGGTGAATTTCGTACAGTGTCATAATAATGAATACTTTTGTGCCTAAAAAGACTTTTTCTTCAAATTCCTAATAATTATTGTGTTGTGTAGCATCAACTACCAACTTGATACATGGGAGGCAGACCAATTAGGCACAATAAGAAGTTATTTGGATTAAGGTTAGCCTCTAATGATGTCTATAAGGGATTGTAGTGATTATTTACTGATATGGAAGGCATATGTCAACTGGGGCTGAAACCATTTTATGGGCAGGGTATCCTTGGTTGTATAAAGTAGAAAGAGCAAGCACTAGCATGCATACATTTATTGCTCTCTGGTCTTGGTCTCTGTTCCAACATGAGCAGTCTAAAATTCCTAAAACTGTGGCCTCTCTGCCATGATGGACTATGACTCGAAACTGTGACATAAACAAACTCTTTCTCCTTTAAGCTGCTTTCCTCAAATTAAGTTATCATAGCAACAGGAGGAAAAATCTAATGCAATGACTTCTTCATCTAAATTCTGCTATTAATTGTTCATTGCATAGCATTTGCATATTTTACATTTTACAAGTATTTTAGCCTTTCTGAACACTTATATTCATGCAGGTAGTAGACAAGTAATCAAAATTCTTATCACTATAATTAATGTTGAAATTTGCAGATATCTTGTTTTTAATTTTCTGTGCCATCTTTTTCAATGCTGTAATTTTTCTAGCTTTTAATTCTATTCTGCCTGATTTTAAAGGACCACATATTTTTCCATTCATCATCTATTTCTTCCAATATTTTTAGTATTTTTCCCCTTTTAAATTTTATTTTTGAAGTTGTAGTGTGATTACAATATTTCTCCCTTCCCTTTCCTTTCTCCGAACCATCCTATATATCATCTCTCACTCTCTTAAATTTATGGCCTCTTTTTTATTAGTTGCATGCACATTTGTATACATACATAATGTATTCTGTATTTTAAAGTTTACATCTTTGCTTAGATTATGCTTAAACATTAACATCCACATGGAAGATATGGATTTAGTATAAATATGTCTACTTGAATCTTATAAAGACACAAAACACATAACCCTTAGCATCTGTCTTGTTGAAGTTTTATTGCTGTGAAGAGATACCATGACCAAGGCAACTCTTCTAAAGAACAGTATTTAACTGGGGCTGGCTTACAGTTTCAGAGGTTTAGTCAAATATTATTGTGGTGGGAAGGACGGCAGCATCCAGGCAGACATGGTGCTGGGAAGGGAGCTACATGTTGATGAAGGCAGCCAGAAGACTCTCTTCCAGGTACCTAGGGTCTTAAAGCTCTACCCTACCATGACATTCTTCCTCCAACAAAGTCAAACCTACTACAACAAGGCCCCATCTCCTAATAGAGCCATTCCTTGGGCTAAGCATATTCAAACCAACATAGCATCACTCTCCTCTCTTGCATATTATAATTATCTGATTTGTAGTTTCTCCTCTTTTTGCTACAGATTCATTTATATGTTTGATAGTATTGTTATTTATAGATGTTAGGATTCTGTAGCAGTATCCAATTAATGCTACTAATATGGTCCTGGAGCATACACACACACACACACACACACACACACACACACACAAACACACACACACACACAGCCTTTATATTTTGATATGCCTTAAACAGCTCAATGGCTGGGCTACTTTGTAACTTTCACGTGATGACACCTCTCTCATATTCCCAAGTTATTACTTATCCTATATTCCATCTTTGCTGCCCCAGACCCAGTAAGGGGGGCCTATTAGATCTGCTTCCCCCCCCCCACATGATGGCTACGCTCTCTATCCCACATTTTCTTGAGCAGAGTGTCTTCTTTCTCCTTCAATTTCTCATGGCATGGAGCATGCCTTTCCTTCCTCCTCTTCCTCCTCCTCTGTCCCTTGCCTGGGATTCCTAAAAGCCCCACTTCTGTCTACCTGCCCAGCCATTGACTGCCAGCAACTTTATTGACCAATCAAAACTAACTGGAGACAGGATCCCACAGTCCTCCCTGAGAGACTCTGTAAACAATTTTTTTTAAAAAAACTAATTAGCATGAGAATACAAGCAGCTACAGGCTTCAATTCACTTCTTGCTTATTTATATATTATTTGATACTAAGTCTTGTCTTCCTACACTTAATTTCCTTCTGAGTTAAAATCAAGTTCTTGGAAAGTTCATTAAATAAGGCTACAGAGAGGACAACTATGTAGATACACAACACAGAACACAGGTTAATCCAGAGACTGCCCAACCTGGGGATCCTTCCCATATTCAATCACCAAACCTAGACATTGTGGATGCCAGTGAGTGCTGGCTGACAGGAGCCTGATATAGCTGTCTCCTGAGAGGCTTTGCCAGTCCTGACAAATACGGAATTGGATGCTTGCAGCCATTCATTGGACTGTACACAGGGTCCCTAATGAAGGAACTAAAGAAAGGACCCAAGGAGCTTAAGTAGTTTGCAGCCCCATAGGAGGAACAACAATATGAACTAACCAGTACCCCCAGAGATCCTAGGGACTAAACTACCAACCAAAGAGTACACATGGTGGGACTCATGACTCCAGCTGCATATGTAGCAGAGGGTGGCCTAGTCGGTCAACAATGGAAGGAGAGGTCCTTGGTCCTGTGAAGGCTCTATCCCCCAATGCAGGGGAATGCCAAGACCAGGAAGTGGGAGAGGTGGGTTGGTGAGCAGGAGTAGGGCGGAGAGAATAGGGTTGTTTTTTTTTTTTTTCAGAGGAGAAACCAGGAAAGGGGAGAACATTTGAAATGTAAATAAAGAAAATATCTAATAAAAAAAAGACTGCAGATGCTAGAAGAAAACTAGATTGAAAACTCTAGCATTTATAGTTAGTAAATTTGTGATTAGCTTCTGCATGTCTCAGTTTTCTCATCTGTAAAGCAGAAGCATAGTATTTATCTCATTGTTGGAAGCAATTAAATAGTGTATACCACAACAAACTTGAGACAGTTTATGATACAAATCAGATGCCTGACGTCATCTTAAAGGACATAGGGAGAATGTATATTCAGTGAAGGTTTATGGTCACTATTTGTTACTGTTGGTAGACTTCAGGATTGAAAATTAAAAGAAATAAGAGTTCAGATCCTGGAAAAGCAGTTCATCTCCTCTTGGCCTCCATTTCTGATCTTTCACAATGGACTTGGGAATTTTGTAGTGTGCATGGTAGGTCTTATTACCATGTTGGTTTTATTGACCTGTCCTGATTGGATTTGCCTTTAATAGGCACCCAGATTGTAGCACAACTGACACTAAGAAAGAAACACCAATCAGTCCTTGAAATCCAGCCCTTAGGCAATAATATCTGCCAAAAAAAGAACAAAGACCTAGTTGGTTTGTCAAAACTGGAACAAAAGTCTAAGAAACTTCCTCGATGTGGCTCCGAAGCTCTGAAGTGAAAAGTCTCTAAATGCACTAATGCTTTCTTTTGGCTTCTGTAGTTGCACATCTTGTGAACTGAAGTGTGCCATCCAAAATATCATTTTTGTGCATTAAAGACTAAGAACTGTAAGTCACAGGGCTGCATGATATGGACAAATAAAGTTTTTACTCTTTAGTACCTGAAAATAAGATTAAATTTCCATTTGTGGCAGACACACTGAAGCCACACACAAATCATAGTCCAGGGAATGATCACATCACAATCTCTTATCCTCAGCATGTACTTTCAGTAACCATTTTCCAAAAGAGGCAGACTTGCCAATAAAAAGATAGAAAGGACATTCATTGGGCCATGTCTTACAAGGGTAGATTCTTATCTCTTAAGTGTCAGGACTCTTATGAATCACAATTTCTTTCCTTTCCCTCAACTCTAGTTGCTATTTGATAAAAATTTATTTGCTGAATAAACACACAAAGGATGTGTGAATGATGCTTGGTTAACTTTTAAGGGGGGAGCAAGCACTAGCTACTCATAAAATCATAAAAATATTATGTGTACGGTGTTAGGAAATTCAGAGCAATTCACAGGGTTTCCTCTACGATGCTCTCCTCAAATAAACTCATTCTGATGTTCTTTATTGTGAGGAATATCTGTCCTCTAGCATCGTTATTATAAGGGATATTCATTCCCCAGAATATGGCCTTCAGTCATTTTTGAAAGTGGTCATCTTGTGTAACCATTATCAGATATGATTATATCTGCACCAACAGAAGTCTTGTAGGGAGGCTGAGCTTGAAACTGCAAGTGCCATCTTTTTGTTGTTGTCTTTCACCAGACAACTCTACATAGGGGAAATTCCTCCTAAATCATCTTGTCCTGCTACGTGGATCACACAACACACAGTCAGGAAACTGTAGTGCAGATATGCCAAAAAGTTCTGTGGTCAAAACCTGATACATTTACTCATATCAGCAGTATTTTAAATAAAACAATACCTAACATTATTTATAACCATCTAATTCAATGGCCACATATTTAAATGTATATATAGGGAGACTAACAGAGGAAAAAGGAACAACAGGGAGTAAGTGAATTATGTCTTGATAAGTAGTAATCACATATCAGTCTTAGCTCATATACCTTGTATATCATTTAACCCTTTGAAAGGCAAGAACTTAGTCCATGTAGTCTGTAGTCAGCTCACACTGTTTCATAATTCATCATTCAGCAGATATTTGTTAGTTCCTATTATAGGTAGGTAAGCTTTATGATAGATGATAGTAATGATAGTAATGTTAAGGTAAGGAGATGCTGCTTGCCCTCAAACCATTCATAACTTTGTTGAAAATAAGGAGAAATGTAGTAGGAGACAAAGTCTATACTTTAAAAAGTCTCTGAAGCCTGGGTTTGGAGATGTGTCTATCAACAATCACATCCTTGCAAAATCTTACAGCATCTCTACAGGCTATGCTTGGCCTTTTGCTCTGGTTTGAGAAACAATGTTCATGCATCCAGCTTGATTATAAAGTGTCCTCTCTGTCTCCCTTGTCTGTCACTCTCTGGCCCTCAGGTGGGTTGTTCCTCTTCTCACTCACTTGTAGTTGTGACTAGTAATAGTTTCTGAGCTTTATGATCTGAAGCCTCTACACTCTGATTCCTTCTCTCCAGCCCACTTCCTTAGCCTGTATCCTCATCTCTGCCCATTGGCACTCTCTTATAATCTGCTTGCTTAGTTTCTCACTTGTCTCAGTTCTTTCTTCACCTAATAAAAAGGTCCACACCTTAAGTAAGGAAGTGCCTTCTTCATGTGGGTTTCAGCATCTCTATCAGAGGCTCTTATGATAAGGATATATATATATATATATCCTTGTGTGAATTTAGGACATAAACAAACAACAAAAAGCTGTGTTGAATCTTAAGCCAAAGAAACTAATGCACAGAATTTAAAGAAATTTGTCAAAATCAGGTGACCTCTAAGCCATCTCCTCAGTCTTATGAAATTAAAAATAATTAAACATTATATATTGTTTAGCAACAAGTCAGCACACACACACACACACACACACACACACACACACACATGCTCAATGATCAATTACCATAGTCTATTGGGAAAGAACAAAAAACCTTCCTATCTATGTTGTGAGTAGCTGCAAAATATAAGATGCATTTTAAAATGCAGTAATGTCCAAATATGGACAGTCCTCATTAGAATTGATAACATTATTGATTCAGAAAGTATTTACTGAATTATAGGATAAGACCTATACTGAGGACTACAGATACAACAATACAAATTTTAAAGTCTGCCTTCAAGGATCTAGTATTCCATATAACCCAGATTCATATTTGTAAGGGCACAAAGAGAAGTATGGAAGAATTCCTTCTAAAAATTAATCATACCTTTATCTGCTGTAAGATAAAGTCATTTGATAACATAACCAAAGGTGTATATTTCCTTTATAATGGCAAAATATGTTATAAGATTCATTAAAGGAGTATTTATTTGATAGCATTATACTGTCAGAATGATTTTTATCTACCTTGATTGTATAGGACAAGGACTTCCATTTATCTATGGCCTTCTATGGGGATGGAGAAGATCCATCCCCATCACCGACCTCACCTTTGAATAGCAACAGAAACTAGGATGAGAATTGGATTCTAGAACAGCTTTTAATTTAA
>JADRCC010579026.1:0-14497 GCA_019843855.1 Hylomyscus alleni
TTTTTAAAGAAGCCTTTGCCACCCACATTTGAGTATCTCAAGCCTTAGATGTTCATGGCTTTGTCTTTTTAGATAAGAGTTTGTTTCTTGTGTGGGACCAAGGCATCAAGGCAGGAGATGGCTAGAAGGAAGAGGGGTTTCAGGTCGCTAGAGGAAGGGTGATTTGTAATGCTAGTTTCCAAGTTGAACATTTTGTTGTGTTGGCAACCACAGTCTGGGTGGGTAGTGTGGATCCATTAATCGTATAACCCATTAGCAAGCAAATACCAGGTAACTTGTTGTATGCCATTTCAAAGAAATGGGGTCTAGTGGGAAGACCTGGAAGCAGTAAAGTTTTTGCTGGGTCAGAAGAAGAATTCAAGCACTGTCCAAGGTGCTAGAAGGCTAGCACGCCACCAAGAGCTTCCTCTTCAAGTCAATCAACGTTCAACTTAGAGAAAGGAATCCTGGTATTGGATGGAGACAGGAATGAAATTGGAAGATGGCTTCTAAGATCCTGATACCTCAGCCTGTGACTAACCACCCCTACCCTGACTGAACTGGGTGGGGTCTGGGTGTAACCTTCCACCCAGGCACTGGTCAACTGAGACACTGACCGCAACCTTGCTAAGCCACCTGCTTGAGTGGAAGGGCAATTTGCAAGGACAGTCCTGGCTTGGGTGCTTCAGGCCCTAGGGTCAGTCCCCATCCTTAGTCAAGCATGCCAAACCAGCTGCTCCAATAACAGGCTTTTTTTGAGCTACTGTTTCCAGGGTGTCATCTGAGCTGGCTGAGTACCTTTGAAGATATTCACTGTACCTTCACAGAGTCCTTGAAGGAATGCTCAAACAAGAGGTGGTATGGGGTTTTCTATTTCCTGACATCCTAAGCCTCTAGACTTCCATCCCTCCTTTCTCCCTACATTCCAGCTTAGTCCTCCCGTGCCACATCCCTTTCCTGCTAGGTTCTCCACTGGAGAGCTCCATGTGATGACTCTACAGAGCAGGACAGCTTGACAAAACTGATAGGCCACCTTGTCCTTCAGCTGGTCACATTGACCGTCTCCAGACTTCAGATATTGCTACTGAAAGGTCTCGAACACAGGTAGGCGTTTCTAGATGCAAATCCTGTTAACTTTCTAAAGCAGGATTCCAATAGTCACCCTGGTTTGTGTGGCTCTGAGTGAGTCGCTTGCCCTCTTCGCTTTGGTATCCTTGTGTATGAAGCAGGCAACTGGAGCAGAGGGACCTTGAAGCTCAGGATCTGATTGCTGGGTCCCAAAGTACTCCTTTCTCACTTTCCTTCCCCTATCCTCTACTCTGATTCTGTCAAAGCCACCTCTGGTCACCTGTCCTTCCCACACAGTCTGCGCCTGGATGGCTGGACCCGCTCACCTTTCCTCCCAGTCGAGCAGCTGTACAAAAGCTCTCTTTCCAGAACAGGTAGATGATCGGTGCATGCGTCTGCCCTGCAGTCCCCATCCATGTGTGCCCCGATGGTCCTCACTCGACACATCTAACAGAAACACCTAGGTCAGCGGTTCTCATGGCTCCTGCTTGAAAGGGCCCTTCTGAGCTCAGTCACCTTGGCACTGCTGGTTCTCTGCACTAGTTAGCAGCTATCTGGGAGCACTGAGTGGTGGTGGTGGTGGTGAGGGAAGGTGAGGGTTTCCAAGGTGGCTCCTTGCCCTGCCATGGTCATAAGGAGGTCCCCTGGCTTACCGGGGACCTGCTGTTGTCTCTGGTGATGAGTGTGAACGGCAGTCTTTGGGACAAATGCAGTGACAGCACAGATAGAAAGAACTTTGTGACTTGGGAGCTCTGGAAGATGGGCCCCCTCAGAAGGTCCCAAGGGACACAATGAGGCTCCCTGGGGGCTGCATCTCTCTAGTGCTATCTTGTGGGGGCACATTGCAGGTGCTTATGTTGGCTGAGACCTTCCTGAGATAGTGACGGTAGCTCCTGACCCTGAACATTGGCTTCTGTCTGGATTCTGAAAGGTTGAAAAGCCTGTTTCTGTAGACAATTAATTTGGGAGGTGGCTTGTAAGAGAACAGCAAAGAGTGAGACTGAATGTTTTGCTTGATATTTATAATTAATGTATCAGTTTTGAAGAAGAGGACCTTATAAGTTATTCTTTCTCTGAGATGAATGATTTTCAAAATCATCACAGCCAATGAGCCAGAATCTTATTGTCACCTAATGCCTGTGCCACCCTCCAAGCAGAACCATTGTTCATTGAAACAGTTGGTGAATGACTTTATGAATAGACCATCTTAATACACATACCATTTCTTAAATGAATATACCCTGTTCCCTGAGGGCTGAGAATGATGACGACAATCACTCAAGTCAAATAGCTTTTACCATAGCAGGAAATCTGCATCCAAAAGTCATGCCTACAATTCATTCCTTGGCACAGCAGAATAGTCAACTCTTAGCTTAGCTACTATGGAGGTAAAATCCTTTGGTGATGTGAGGGTCATTGAAGTACAGCCTTATTACAATGAACTCCAATGTCTAAAAATTGTTCTTATTTTGGGCTTGTACCACAATAAGAGCCAAGATTTTAAGCTCTACTAAAAGCAACACAAACAAATAAACAAGACTTTATCTGTTTGTGTTCATTTAATAACATGCCCATCATTTTTATGATTGGCATAAAAATATATATTGTGTTGAATATAGTAAAAAAAAAATTTTTTTTCGAGACAGGGTTTCTCTGAGTAGCTCTGGCTGTCCTGGAACTCACTCTGTAGACCAGGCTGGCCTCGAACTCAGAAATCCGCCTGCCTCTGCCTCCCAAGTGCTGGGATTAAAGGCGTGTGCCACCACCGCCTGGCGTAAAAAAATTTTTTTTGAAAAAAAAAAAAAAGAAAAGTATGTTTCTGAATTCAGCCAGCCAAGCACTCTACCATGGCATGACACCAGGGATCCAAGACCTCCCCTGAGACCACCCCCAATCCCTCAGGGCACCACTGAGGCTGGTTGTCACTGAGGCTCACACAGTAGGGAGACCAGAAGGATTTGGGCTGCTCAAGAACTAGGCATAAAAATCTGCAGAGCAATGGAATTCTGCCCAGCGGTCGGTCCCTGAACCTGTGGTGGAGGGAGTAGTGAGGATGACTACCTTCAGCAACTCCATGGAGTGGGTCACAGGGATCCCCAAGTGTGTCACCTTTCTGCTGGCCTGAGTGTACCTACGTGGATGGAGCAGCCCTTCCAAGTCTGGTGTGTAGACTGTACTGCGGATGTCACCTGTCACCCGCTTAGACCCAATCCCTACATTTTTTCTTTCCTGCCTGTGCACATACTAACCATGATCACACGATTATTTCATAGGGCATTTAGGAACCTCGTGGGTTTGTTTGTTTGTTTGTTTTGGTTTTTTGAGACAGGGTTTCTCTGTGTAGCCCTGGCTGTCCTGGAACTCACTCTGTAGACCAAGCTGGCCTCGAACTCAGAAATCCACCTGCCTCCCAAGTGCTGGAATTAAAGGCATGCGCCACCACCGCCTGGGTGGAACCTTGTATTTTAAGAGACTCGATTTAGGAAAAGAAGCCAATTCCAGTCTGACAGATTGATTTCTGGGGAGGAAAAGTCCCACTCGTTGATACCAGGCTGCAAGAGCATCTTCAGCATTAAGGTCTGATGTTCCAAGACCCACGTGACAGGAATAATGTGAAGAGGAGGAGAAACACGGCTTATCCCTTTCTCCTGATGGCCATAGATACATCTCCCACAAGCCTGAAGACCAGAGGGTAGGAATCTGGCTCTCAACAGGGCCACCTCTTAGCCAGCTTCCCTCGGCTTCCCTCACACGTTCAGGCTCTTCTCTCTGTCACTGAATGCTGAAGCTGCCACACCTGGCTGCCATCCGTCCTCTCCCTTCAAGCTCTGCCTGTCCCAAGGCAGGTACAAAGAGTCCTTAACACCTGACTGCCAATAGACTGCATGTCCTGAATCCACTGGGGACATTGCCTGGCTGGTCATAGAGGGCTATCATCACGTGCCTGCTGGCTAGCAGAGACAGCCACGTCATTGTCTCCTCTACCCAAGCCCTGTAGTGTTTGTCTCTATGGCCATGGCGTCTGCTGCCTCTTGCCTGTGTCACAGGTGAGGAGAAGATGCCAAGTCTACCTTTAAAATGTGAATGTGTTTGTTTTGGTTGTTTATGGTTCTGGGACCACAGGGCTCGGCACATGCTAGGTGAGTGTTCTTCCACTGAGCTATTATTTAAGAGACTAGTCTCATTAAATTGCCCAGGCTAGCCTTGAACTTATAGACTTCCTGTCTTGGCTTCCCAAGTATATGGGATTACAGGTCTGCATCACTAGGTCTGGCAAAAGTTCTTTTAATTGATTAACACGTATGCGGAAAAGCACATGGTTCCTATCTATGTGTGCAGCTGAATAAATGATCTGGAACGGAGCATTTGAACATCTACTTTGGTCTTATTCCTAGCTCCCTGCGAGTCTTTCCCTAGCTTTGATTAGGCGATCTCATTGTGGTTTATGTGAGCCACTTAAGTCTTTTCTGGAGTCAGCATTAGAAGAATAAATGAAAAAAACAATGGATTGAGTGGATTCTTAGTTCTCTGACTTGATCATGAAGACCCTGGGCCTGAGGGCCACAGCTCCGTCCTCCCCGTGAGGAACTGTCTCATGCTGTATACAGAAGGGATAGCGTAGGGTGAGCGTAGGGCTAAGCGCAGGAGCCATCCTCATCCTGTCTGACCCCGGCTGTGTCCTTTATCCTCCATGCTGTAACGGCTTGTTCCTTTGCCCTCTGGTGTAGTATCTTTACTCCCTTGCCCTCAGAGCCCTCTGCTGAAGGAAGAAGGCTAAGTCCTTTTCATTCCCTTCATGATTTAGGGAGGGAACAACCAATGCTATGGCCAAGTCTGTAGCTCCAAGAAGTCAGGTGTGGCTCTGGAGTGGACCCCAGGTCCACTACCGTCATTTTGTATCTATTAAATGGCTCTGTGGTGGCTCTTGCCCGAAGCAATGGGATTGCCAGGAGTTTGAGGCCGGCTTGGCCAGCCACATTGAGTTTCGTGCCTGCTAGGACTACCACGTGAGACACCGCCTTGAAGAAATCAGAATTAAAAACCACAAACAAGAACCAAAAAGTTATCCAGGTCGGGCAGGCCATGTGTGGTCCTGGCATGCTTATTACTGAGTAGTGTGCGGAGTCAGGAGAGTTCTGTACGACGGCTTAATCATAAGGGTGCTTGCTACACAGCGTGAGGATCTAAGTTCATACCCTCAGCACCCACGTTAAAAATCTAGGAGTAGGGACACACACCCCTATAAATCCTTTGCCATGGGACCTAGGGACAAGGATCAGATCCCTGGGACTTGCAGGCTCAGCTTGGGGTTCAATGAGAACCTGTCGAAATGAAGTAGGATGCAAGAGTCATCACCTATGAGACAAGGATTGGCAGATAGATAACAAATATGCACTGTGGTCAGGCGTCTCCCCTCCTCTCCCTTCCCTTCCCCTCCCCTCCCCTCCTCCCCCTCCCCTCCCCTCCCCTCCCCTCCCCTCCCCTCCTCTTCTCTCCTCTCCTCTCCTCTCCTCCTCCCTTTTCTTTCTTTGTTCCTGGATGGAATTTTTTTTTTTTCAAGACAGGGTTTCTCTGTGTAGCCCTGGCTGTCCTGGAACTCACTCTGTAGACCAGGCTGGCCCCGAACTCAGAAATCTGCCTGCCTCTGCCTCCCAAGTGCTGATATTAAAGGCGTGTGCCACCACTGCCTGGCTTGGAATGGGGTTTTAAAAACATAAAAACACAACCCCCTGCCCCCAATAGCCTCGTCGGCTGTCATGTATGGTTGTCTCAAGTCCTGCCCCACTGGCTGGGAGACCTGAGACCCTCTAAGGGATCACTCACTGGATTTCTGTTCATGTTCACAGCCCCCATGTCTTCCATGAGCATGTCTACTAGCCTGCTTTTATCTCTCTCTAGCTAATGGTGCTTTCCTATTCCTCTTAGAGTCTCCCACTAAGAACAGTTGGGAGGCCTGCGGGGATGATGGCTCAGCCGTTAAGAGCATTGACCGTTCTTCCAGGGGACCTGAGTATAATTCCCAGGAGTGACATCGTGGCTCACAATTCCAGAGGATCTCACCTCCTCTTCTAGTCTCTTTGGGCACTGTACACATGTGGTGCACAGCTACACATGCAAGCAAAACACCTACACAGGTAGCATTTAAAAAAAAAAAAAAACTTAAAAACCAAAGGAGTAGGTGGAGCAGTGCAGCTCCCTAGGCTGGGTTCACATGGCTCCGTGTCTCTTGCAGCCTGTCATGTAGGGCATCCAGAACAGACGTGTTCATTCATGCAGAGATTAAGGGAAACATGGCATCCCTTCCAGCGCCCATCCCTGACCTTTAATTAGGTGTTGTGACGCGCTGGAAACTGCTCTGGCCGTAAGGACTGTGATGTTGTTAGTTTAATCATTTCAAAGGCTGCCCTGTTTTATGGCGGTGTAAAATTTGGAAGTCTCATATTAAAATGTACAATTAAATGTAACTTGAATAAATTGCTTCAGGCCAAGGAGAACTTCTCCCCCCCTTCTCTTTCTTTGCACCTGCCCCAGCCCTTCCTGACCCCTATCTGTTCACTGTCTGCCTTCAGACTCCCTGAGCCTCCTCTTTCAAGGAATGGAATGCAGGGTTCTTTGGAGATGACTAGGTCAGAGACATCTGCCAAGCTTGACACTTGGCCTTGTGTGATTCTTCAGGCTGATGTGACATTAAAAAAAAAAAAAAAAAAAAAAAAAAGGCCAGCAGCCTCTATTGCAACCTCCCTGACACTGCGATCCTTTGATATAGTTTGCCATGTTGTGGTGACCCCCCTCCCAACCATAAAATTATTTCACTGCTACTTCCTAACTGTGATTACAAATTGTAAATGTAAATATCAGATATGTGATCCTCCAATGGGGCTGCGACCCACAGGTTGAGAACCACTGCTCTAGCGTGCTGGGCCAAAGGCTGGAATAAAATAAACAACAGCGTGCCATCGTCACCTGCCAGATGTGCAAGGGTCTCATGATCCTGTTAGCTGTTCCAGCTTACTCTCTCCCACATCAGCCTTCCCCACTCCTGTCTATGGTGTCCCCACACCATTTTTTTTTTTCTCCAGAGCTCACAGCCGCTCCATTTCCTTTAAGCCCCCTGCAGCTGCCTGTTCCTTACTTGTCCTTTGCCTTAGTATCCTGGCTGGACCACCCTCCCTCCACTGAAGCCAGAAGCCTGGCTTATAGGAAACTAAGACTGCTTTGAGCCTGGAGCTCCTTGTGTTCCTTGTTTCGGTGTCCTGGGATAGGGACTGACGACCACTCCAGCTTGTCTCAGCAGGGCCTCATGAAGAGACTTGCTAGGCCTTTTTTTTTCCACCAAGAGTCCAGTCCATCCTTGTAAGGCTACCAGTGTGACTCATCCCCGGAAAGACAACATCACTGGTCATTCCCAGATCCACTTGAGAGACACTGCGGGGACGCTCCAAAGACAGGGTCTTTAAAATGGAGAACCCAAGGAATGTTCCCTTCACTATAAAAACCATCAGTCAGCATCAGGAAAATGTGAAAAAGAAATATGACAGACAAAATTATAGGGACAGGAATATGAGGAATATGAGCCACAATCCTGTCATCTGGAGATAATCAAGCCTTCCTCAAACAAAGGCTTGGTCTGCGCCTGCTATGGGGAACCCAGAGCTGGCAGGGCAGAGGGATGGCTTCTACCATTGGCCATGAAGCAGAAGCAGGTGCCAGGATGCTTGGATGGGTTTTCTGTGCTCTTCATTTCTGCTTAATAATGTGAGAGAGGAGTAGTTCTGATCTGGTAGAATATCATCTTCCTATTGCATCGATGGACCCCCAACTCTCTGAAACATAATTTTACCTGGGGGGTTACTTTGTGTGTTAAAATATATATAACAAACTATCTATTACCTTCCTCAAATTTTACCATGATAAAATAAATGCATACAAAACTTACCAGGTTAACTAATTTTCTTTTTAAATTGTTGAAATTTTACTTTAGTTTTTATTACTGTGGGTGGGGCTGGCAGCTAAGGACAATTATGTGGAGTTAATTCTTTCCTTTCATCTCACGGGGGCTGAGAGATCAAACTCAGGCCCTGGTCTCGAGGCTTGTTGAACAGCAAGTACCTTTACCTGCTGAACCATCTTGCCAGCCCCTCTTTTGTTTTGTTTGAGGCAAGATCTCATTATGTAGCCTAGCCTAGACGTAGCAATCCTTCTGCCTCAGCATCCCGAGGGCTGGGATTATAGGTGTGAATCACCACACCCAGCTTGCATCTACCATTTTTAAATGTACAGTGTGTGGCATTAAGTACACCATAATTTTGTGCAGTTGTTTCCATTACCCAAGTTTGACCCATTATCAGTTCCTGCCCCACACCCTTCCTCCATTGCAACCGCTCTGTTATACCCTGTCTCTGTGAGTCTAGCTACTCTACACACATACACACATACATACATACATACATTCATACATACATACATGATACATTCTTTCACTTAGTAAAATTTCCATAATTTCTTTTATTCCTAAAACCAGATCATAGCCATACACATTTCTATAAGCACCATAGTCCACGGTTTGTTCAGTAATTTATTTGTTGAAGAGCTTGGATCGCTCCCATTTCTGGCTGTTAGGATTAATGCTGCTGTGAGTGTGAAGTCTGCTTTGGGGAGTATGCCCAGAGGTGGTCCTTCTATATTTAACCTTTTAGAAGTGCCACCATGCCGCTCTCCATGATGGCTGTGTCACTTTACGTCCCTGACACTGTCAAACAAACAGTCTAACTTCTTCACATTCAATCTGGCGTCTTAGTAACACTTGTGGTGTGTGTGCGTGTGTATGTGTGGTGTGTGTGTGTGTGTGTGTGTGCACACGGGTATGGGTGTGTCGGAGGTGCCCTTATGCTTTGGTTTGCATCTGTGCAATGGCAGTAGCATTGGCATTCTTTTGTATGTTCATTGGCCAGCTGTGTATACTCCTTGGGGAGTTGTCTGTGGAGATCCTTTGCCTGTTTGGGGATTGCTTTCTCATTGCGAGACACTCTCCCCTCCACCCACAGCCCCAGGCTCTACACTTTGAGCAAACAACCTCCTGGAGCACCCATGACTCCGCAGTCACCATCATGAGGAGCACATGCTGGGGACCCAGAGCAGTCTTAGGAAACTCATCTCTGGAGAAACACCACTAATAACTGGGTATGGGCTGGGGATGAGTCTGGGAGTTGTCGCTAAGGATATTAAGAAGGTGATTGTCTGCTTGTTTGTCCCATTATCATTATTCTATGTATTTTCAGTATTTCTGGCATCCTTCTTCCAACTTGAGCGTGGCACCTGACACAGTCATGCACCACATGTGATGTTTATGTCAACCATATATTTGCCACACGTATGGCCAGTGGTTCCCTCAGATTGTATCTCCCATGACTTAGCCTTCTAAGAGTGTGCAAATAACCCCTGATGTTTACACAGGATGAAATCCCCTCATGAAGCAGTTCACAAGCACCCTGCTGTTGAGAGATGTGCAGGTGAACTTCATGTAATCCAAAGGCAGCCCCTTTGGCCCAGCAAGGCACAATCCAGTCACTTCCTCCAAGGTTACCTGTGCTCTTGGTTGCTAAGAGCATCAGTCCTAGGGGCATGGACAGCTGGGGAGCTCAAGGCGGATCCCTCTCAGCTGCCAAGCCTGGGCCCTGCACTGTGGCTCTCACAACTCATTTGTCTTCTAGTCCTGAGTTAATCAGGCGAGGAGGGTTGTTAGTGATGTTCATGCCTTGGGACAGGAAGGCTCAGAGAGGGAGGGTGAGGACTTGCAGATCTGAGACTTGATGCCATCAGAAGCATAGGCTCTCTCAGCAACAGTGACCCTGTTCCAGGCTGCTGAGAGCACACCGAGCACTGGGCGGTCCTTCACAGTCATTCACTCCATCTTCCTTTCCTCGGTCCCCACCTCTCCAATAGACACTCTCATTTGATCTATGGGCATGTTGAATCCTCGGACCTTCAGAAACCCTTGTGTGCTGTGACAATATTTCATAGGAGACTGTGATGGGAGATGCTTGATATATTCCTCCAGACCTACAGAAAGCCAGGACCGAGTGAATTCTTATACAGATAGATGACAGACTCTACCTGGTGACAATGTCTCATAGTAGGGCCTTGGATGGGGTGACCACCAAGGGCACCCCAGTGGAGCATAAGCTAAGGATCTGAGTTTGGATCCCCAGCACCTATGCAGTAGTAGGATACGGCTGCATGTGCCTGTGATCCCGGGCTGGGTAGGCAGAGACTGGGGGATGTACCTGGGACTGGCTGAGCAGCTAGCCTATCCAGTCAGCGAGCTCCAGGTTCACCTCGTTTAAAAATGAGGCAAAGGGCCTATCTGTGGGATATGTTCTTCTAGCTAGGCTGCTCTGTCTGACCTCAGTGGGAGAGGATGTGCCTAGCCCTGCAGATACCAGATGTGCCAGGGTGGAGGGATACCCAAGGCGGGGCTCTACTCTCTCAGAGGAGAAGGAAGAGAAGGAGGAGGGGAAAGAATTGTGTGAGAGGGTGGCCAGGGGACAGTGATCAGGCTGTAAAGTGAATAAATTTTAAAAAATGAAGGGAAGGGCCAGCAAGATGGCTCAGCTGGTAAAGGGGCTTGCTGCCAAGCCTGATAAACTGAGTTAGGTCTCTGGACCCACATGGTAGAGAGAGAGAACTGACTCTTGAAAGTTGTCCTCTGGCTTCCATGTATGTCTCCAGATAAATAAAAAATAAATAGCTGGGCAGTGGTGGCACACGCCTTTAATCCCAGCACTTGGGAGGCAGAGGCAGGTGGATTTCTGAGTTTGAGGTCAGCCTGGTCTACAGAGTGAGTTCCAGGACAGCCAGGGCTACACAGAGAAAAAGCAAATAAATGAGGAAGATGCCTCTGACCTCTACATGCATGTACACACATGTGCACATGCACCTGCACACACGCACTTGTAACACACATATATCACACACACAGCACACATTCCGAGCTTCCCTTGGGGACCCGTCTCCTGCTTCTGCCTACTCCCCACAGGGGCTAAGGGCTTCGCCATTCTCCCAAGCACCTCTTCCTAAGTCCTTCTCCATCCCCTCCTCCCTTCTTTCCTCTTCCCTTAGTTCTGCCACTCACTGTTGCCTCTTTATAAAAGTTAATTGCATTTACTTAATTTGTTATAATTATGCATGATTGGAGCCTTGCATATGTCACAGTGATCAAAGGATAACTTGGTGGAATCAACTCTCTCCTTTACAGGGGTTCCAGGGCTCTCTCTCTCTCTCTCTCTCTCTCTCACACACACACACACACACACACACACACACACACACACACACACACACACGAGCACTTCAGGGAGCTCAGACTCCATCTTTCACCCAGCACTTTAATCTGGAGTCTGTTTTAAGTCAAGAGTTGGTAGACTCCAGATTAGTTACCATTTCTGGCCAACCTCA
Organism: Hylomyscus alleni; assembly: GCA_019843855.1. Lineage (NCBI taxonomy): Eukaryota > Metazoa > Chordata > Mammalia > Rodentia > Muridae > Hylomyscus > Hylomyscus alleni. Next base: position 11,503 of record JADRCC010579026.1, read on the forward strand.
CCCTTACCTCCTTGTAGAGCTCTATCTCCACGTCTTCCTCTGAGCTCAGAGGGGGTTCCAGCTCCCCTGGAGGGTTCACAGTGGGCTCAGCCTTGCCCCTCACCATGACCCTGGCCAACCACTCAGTTTCCCATGCCTACATCTGGCTGATAAAACACACTGTTGGTGGCCCCTTAAAGCCCACTCGCCCCCGATTTCACAACTGTGAGAGTCTTACTTTGAACACGGTGCTTGGCTCAAGATTACGTCTCCATTGTCGATGGGAGCAATCACATGCCTAGGCTCTGGCCAGTAAGACACGAGTGGGGTATTTGAACTGTCTATCTTCTAGATCGTTTCCCCAAAGAGAAGGACCAAGCCCTAAGTTTCCTTTCTCTTGCCTTTCCTCTGGCAGGGATGTGAAGGTAGGTTCAGGAGCAGCTGTTTGAGATCACAAGGTTGCAACCATGGCTTGTGGATCAGTCGATGACATCTCCAGTGGAACAAAGCCACCATTCACATCTAGACGGAAACAGCACCATGATTCAGCCCTTGCGGTATCAGCTTCCCTGGTGATGATGCCCCACCAACCCTGCTTCGTCAGTCCACTATAAACACTCCATCACTGGACTTGACCAATGCGCTGCTGTGAAACCTACCCATTGATGCTCCAGGCCTCCATCACTCCTGCCTGAGTTGCTACTGCCATTTTTATTGGATTTTCCCCATTCCACATCCCTTACTAACCCACACTCTACACTGTCACCCAAACTCTTCATCTTCCCAAGTAGTCTTTCTTCTCCTTTGGCACCACTGATTTCCCAGAGCACATAGTTCTCTGTCTGGGGGCTGTCCTACATCCTGAAGAGCATTTAGCAATGTCTCTTCACCCATCTCTCAGAAACCAGTAACCTTTTCCTAATGACAAGAACAAAAATGTCTGTAGACACTGCCAAATGTCCCGTGGAAGCCACCACAGCACTCTGGTCTGGCCATACACCCCTCGCTGAGTGCCTGCAGTAGGCATCCCAGTTGGTAAGACTCTTCCTATGCCTGGACAGTGGTTCTGCTTCTGACATGACTCTGTTCTGGGGACCACTACTGTGTCTCTCACATGCAGGATATGGTGACCGTTCACAGCTCTGCCTTAATAAACTCCCTTGCTTCTTCCCAGAAACCCCAAATGCCTCTTCATTCCAGCAGGAACAGTTCAAGTGTCAGCTCTGTGAGGAAGCCTTGTTCCACAGCCTTCACAGTCTCTGATGGTTCCATGTCTTATATTTGAATTTCATTGTTAAGGTCCTTGAGGTGCTTTGGGTTCATCCCCTTAGAAGGAATTCACTGCTGGGTGTTAGCACCTAGTCCAAGACCTGGAGCAGGCTGTTGGTTGAACACTGGTGCTTAGTCAGAATGGTGAAGTGCGGTGGTGTGTCCAACCCCACAGGAGAGACGAGGGCTTTGGTAGAGTGAGCCTGCTCGTGGCCCCTGCTCATGAAAGTGGCCTCCAGATTAAAAGCTCACATGAGGGGATCCCTAACTGGAACACAGCCCCATGGGTGGGGGTTTCAGGCAGGCAAGTTTCAGCTTAATAGAAGGCAAGATAGTTAGAAATATAACTTTATAGTATATGATAGCTGCCCTAATTATCTAGTAGATGCCCTGCAAGAATCACATTTATTTCAATAAAATATGAACTAGCTGGGCATGGTAATCCCAGCACTGAGGAGGCAGAGGCAGGTGGATCTCTGTGAGTTCAACACCAGCCTGGTCTACGTATCAGGTTTCAGGACAGTCAGGGCTATACAGAAAAACCCTGTCTTGTAAAACAAACATGAACAAACTACATTTATGAAGCTCTATGAGATTCACTGTTTTGGGGCCCAAACAAACTCTGGAGGATAGCCAGGATGGTGGGAGGAATTGAGAACCATAAGCCATCCCTGGGAAACCTCAGAGGCCCCATAGCCTTTACTACTCCAGAGGTGGAGGGACCATAGCAGGGAGGGAGATGAGGGGACCTGGAAAGAGAGAGATGGAGCAAACTGGGCCTTTGTTCCATCCTCTGGCTTCTCGGGGGGCCGTGACTGACAATCACTAAGATTCTTTCCTAGAGGCTGAAGTGTAACTGAGGAATAGTGTTGCTGTCTAACACAGTGATAACATACAGAGAACTGACTGCTGCCTTGTAGCCACGTTGCTGTTTATAGGAAAGCTGAAACAAACGACAAGAAAGATGGCATGCAGAGTGAGCTGTGAGATGGGTTATCACCGTGCTCCCTGGCAGGGATACTCCTCTGAAGTTAGGGTCTCAGGCTATTCTCTTACCCCCAGGATGGGGTCTCCTGGAGAAATGTCAGTTCTTTTGATCCAGATACACAGGTCCAAGCCCTTCCTTTTCCTGCCTAGTCCTCTGTCCTGGGAAATTCAGATGTGCATTCTGAACACTCTTGAAATGCAGTGTTTGGTACATTCACTGTCATTCTGTAGAAGCAAGACAGCCCTGGCTGTGTAACAGAGTTACACACCTTGCTTTTAGTAGAACAAGGCCAGTTGTTCTGTTGCCCACATTCTTGTCACCCTTGGGTACTCTCTGTCATCTTCATGTTGCCACCTGACTGGGACATTCATGGTATGATAATACCACATGGCATGGTGCTCTGTGTGTGTGTGTTTGTGTGTGTGTGTGTGTGTGTGTGTGTGTGTGTGTGAGAGAGAGAGGGAGAGGGAGAGGGAGAGGGAGAGGGAGAGGGAGAGGGAGAGGGAGAGAGGATATGTGTAAGAGATCTGTGTGGGAAAGTCTGGATGCTAGCATACCATGGCATGCAAATGGAAGCCGGCAGATAACTTTAGGAGTCAATTCTCTATCACCTTATTGAGGGAGGGCCTCTCTTGTCTCTGCTATGCTGCAGCTCCAGGCTAGCAGACCTGCAAACTCCCAGGGGATTCTGCTGTCTCCAGGCCTATCTTGAAGCAGGAGAGTTGGGACTACAGGTGTGCGTCTGGCTCTTTTATACAG